>JAODUK010013601.1:0-28198 GCA_027564635.1 Typhlichthys eigenmanni | reverse complement strand
AAATAACCATAACTCGACAAGTTGTGGGGATGGGGGTGAGTTACGTGCACGACCCACTTAGGGATGAACAGGTTTAAGAAACAGCAAAATATCAATTTACTATAATAATTTAATGTTCGCAGCGACATATTCCATATTTTCTGTAGACCGGTAGATATTTCAACCAGAAGCAATATGATAGAGGTGAGTTCAGAATACGTTTGTGACGAACATGTTTGCTTTGACCTTGAATGTTGAACTTTTGGTGCTTTGGTCCAGCGTCAATGTGTGTTCGTTGAGAACTACCTCAAACAGTTTGCTGCGAACTCAAGCAAATCTGTTCTGCTATTGTCGTGTGACATGAATTATTTGTTGTGATTGGTTACACTAGTTTCATTGCATGACAAAGTAGGTAGGCTACAAACATTAAAGCGAATAAAACAAATGTCGTAGTTTTGCTTTATTCTTCTAAATGAAGTGGCTGGAATAATGCAGTAGTCAGAAAAAACACCTTTACCTAAACAATATCCATTGGCCTTGAGGAACACCTATCATCTGTCGTTGTCTGCTCTCAGAGAGACAGAGAAGCAGCACTTTAACTTATGTCAGAAACAACACGCGTGTAAATACAATATTTTCGCGGTCATAAAACTGATTGAGGTTATTTCATTATATTGCACGATATAAGGATATATATATGTATGTATGTGTGTATATATATGTATATATATATACACACATATGATGCACATCTGACAGGCAAAGTTCTACGTGCACACATAAAATGAAACAAACACGTCCCACCAACCGTATGGACCACATGGATATTTCACCAAGGAAATATTGGTCAAAATATGCAAACACGCATTGATAAAGCTAAAAACTAATATTCTTATCCAAAATTGAAAGTCAAATCAAACCCATCAAACGAAAACTTTAATATTCAGGTACAGCCATAATTGTTTTACATTTCAGATTCAAGATGAAAATTAAGATACCATATTCTGTTCTGAGATTAATGATGAAAACCAATACCATATTTTCTGTTCTATCATTTGGCCCAAATCAAGACTAACGGCTTGTAGTAGCTATTGGTTTCAAGATGGAGCCGACATTAAGATCTTCCTGTTGTCTGTTGATTTCCTTGTTTCAGTGGGGATAATCAAGTCAGTTGGAAGGAACAAATAAAATGTTGCCCTACCTTCATTTAGCTACTTTGAGCTCAGAGTGTTTGTCATATACATGAGAACAGTTAGACGGTGGGCATAAGGCTTTTTTCATGTTGTTTATAGGTCCCCATCAATGGAGTACAAAATGTTTTGTATGATTACGTAATTCTATTAATTATAATTAAATGTGTTTCTGTTCTATTTCAGGTCGATCATATATTTTGCAAACTAAAATTTTTATTGTTAAGGCCCATTTATGCTTCTGCATCAAAGCTATGCTGTCCGTTATGGATAGGGTGTAACCGATGTGTGAGGCTACGGCGAATCCTGACGTGCACCTCTCCTAAAATTTAACCTGTGAGTCCGTACGTCGATTCGACGCAGCAGTCTTGCGGATGCCAGCCCGTATGCCAGAGTAGTGCTTTGGATAACAGAAAACAGTTGAAATGTATCACATTCTATAAGGCTAATTAAATATGTGAATGTCGGTCTCTACTTACGTACGGTACCTGCACTCTCATCAGCTGCTATGTCCAGGTGGGGATCACTACCGGTAGGCTTTCCCTCTTTCCTCATTTTCCTTATAGCCTATGATCATCTTTGTAAAATGACAAAAGCAGAGTGCCAATGTGAACTACTGTACCGGTCGTTACTCACGACTGTATAATTGTTCTGTAATACTGTTGTATTATCGGTTGTCTTTTTTTTTTTTTTCTTCAGAAAAATATTTTCAAAAGAGATTAAGAGACTATAGTTTATATCAATAGTTATATTCTCAACTTTTTTCAGAGTAGGAATTGAGAGAGAAGATACTGAGTTGCATGCTCTATTTCCATTTCTGACAAACATACGGGTGGTGTAATCAAAAACAATGTGGATTAAATTGAGTAAACTGTCATTATTGCTGCAAAATTCACAACCTCTCTACTATGGATTTAACCATGTACAACTACAATTAAGTAGTTTTTTTTTTTTTTTTTCTCCTAAACATTTAACCCACTTTATAGAAAATACAGATATATATTTCGGAATATGAATATGATTTTTGGTACAATTGTCTAATCGCGAACATCCCTAGAATGAATGTATGACAAATGAATGTATGGAAGTACAGACAATAATGTAATATACAGTTACAGATGTCAAAGCAGGTGCTTAAAATGGCAAGTGTTTTAATTTACTCTATCAAATGTGATACATATTTTTTTAAATACCTTAAATTAAACCCTAAACTTTAAAATAATTCTTTCTTGGTGGTACATTAGCTAGCATGTCTGGATGCAAACTGGAAAATGAAGAGTAATGATGCATGTACTAAAAAACTGTAGACTACATTCTACAACGTGTAACATCTACACTTTTCAGGTGCAAGTTGTGGGTAAATCTCAATACAAAATAAAGCTAAATTGCATTTCATATTTCATATTAAATGGATGCTTAAACATTATAGAATGTGGAAATGTTGGGTAGTGCAGCTTTAATAAAAATAAATTATTGCATGTCCTTAGTGTGTCAAACTATTTCACCAGTTTTAATTAAGAAAGATATAAAGTTCTGCTTTGAATTTCAATTTCTGCTACAAGTCTCTGAAGAGTTGGTGTGGTCTCTGACGACTTCTGCTATGATTTTTTCCCTCTGGTTTACTGCAGGCATGCAGGAGTGTACACTGCAGAGGAGGTGGCTCTCATCACCAGGGAGAAGCTCATCCGCCTTCAATCACTCTACATTGACCAGTTCAAACGCTTGCAGCACCTGCTGAAGGAGAAGAAGCGTCGATACCTGCACAGCCGCAAGGTGGAGCACGACACTCTAGGTAGAGTGGTCCTCTACATTCCCTCTCTTATTAATCCTGTTAGTCTTCAGCCAGTTTATACATGCTCTATAGACAGATATAGGCTCTAATTGTTAATTTGTGTTAACCATAGGGAGCAGTCTGCTCACAGGGCCTGAGGGACTGTCCATGAAGGAGAGGGAGAACCTAAAGAAGCTTAAAGCCCTGCGGCGGTACCGTCGTCGGTACGGTGTGGAAGCCCTGCTCCACCGACAGCTCAGGGAGCGGAGGCAGGCCGCTACAGAAGGAGCACCTCAGGTTTGCCTCCAGAGCACTTTATGGCAGACTGTCCCAATAATACATATTCTGTTGTTGGCATGGTTAATCTGCCTACATAAGAAGTAGGAGGTTGCATGGTCCTTGGAATTATGGAAGATGACCTTAACCTCGGCTGAAAACGTAGCATTATTTGACCTCTTCACCTGACTGACAGAACGATGTCTGAAATTTAGCGTGTAAAATAAAAACTCCAATTATCCTTCACAACCTTCGGCTTTGACATTCGGCTGCATGTCTTCTGTGAGACACTTTTTTTTTTTTTTTTAAGTCGTCGCCAAAACAATACTTCTTTGATTTTATGTTTGTCGGGAACAGTTAACGATTAATAATGCAGGACTGTACCCGAATCAGAAATATCAGTCTAATTGGATGTGGCTGTTCAATACAATGATTCAACTATTTGTTCCAATAATACATCATAAAGCAATAAGCATCCTCATAAAATCCACTGGCATGAGTTAGTGAGATGCATCACAGTCATGGTAATCTGGCTAGCGTACCGGTAGCAGAGCCTAGATCCGTAACAGTAGACTACTGTATGCTTTTTTGTGACACACAAAGCGACATAATTTAATGATTCGTGCAGATGTAACTGTGAGCAGTTCATTCAATTGATCCATCACTATATGGCCGAAGCAGTGACTAGCCGGTAGCCAGGATGACTGAGAGACATGCGTGACTCAAATATAGTTTGGTGCTTTACTCACCAAACACTCCTCGCAGTGCCCAAGGAGTGGCAGGTGGTTCCCCTGTTCAGAAAGTGGGAAGCAGAGAGTGTATGCCAATTATATCACACTACTCAGCTTTCCTGGCAGGGGTAGACGAATATAAAAAATTCCACTAGCCACTCGGGCCACCAAGCCAGTTAATCTTGTGGCCAAACTTACTAGTTGGTGGCCCCAATTTTTGCCTATTGTTTTTTACTAAGTAACAAAAAGTAAGTTGTCATCTATTAAATCTTAACAGCTGTTTATTCATTTGTGTTGTTACCCCTCCACATCGATGCTTATTTTCACCACGTTTGGTTGGCTATAGAAAATCACAAATAACTAGGCTATATTAATATTAACTATATTGATCCCCTCCCCTCCAATATTTGCTCATTCTTGTAATCAAGAATGAATTGATTGTGTAGGCTTTTAACATTAGACTAGCATGTTTGGGGCAGTGAGGCTATCATGAATAGGCTAGATGTGATGCAAAATGACCAATGTTGCATGCTGCGCCTGCACTGCAAACTTTAGTTGATTCTGGACACCATTTCCCTGTTTTTTTTGCACACGGAGCTAAGTCGGAGCAAATTCACTCAATGCAAGGGAAAAGGCGAGGCGGACTCCGCTCACAGCATTCACTGTTTTCGACAATGATAATTAAAAGAAAGTTAATTGGTAGGCCTACTAACACTCGGTCATGTGGCCGTGTTTATCTTGAACACCAACAGTGGAATATAACTCTAATACTATAGCATGAAATAAAATATTAAATTAAGAGGGCCACTGGGTGTGCATCATTAGTGGCCAAAATGTTAAATCGTGTTGGCACCGGGCACTCTGAATGTCGACCGCTGCTCCCTAATAAAGTTTTCTCTACGGTGCTGGAAAGGGGGGTTCGGGGGGTTCGACCAATAGTCAAACCTCAAATTGAAGAGCAACAATGAGTTTTCTGTCCTGGTCGTGAAACCAGCTCTTTACTCTTGCAAGGATCCTGGAGGTGGCCTGGGACAGTGCCCTTCCGGTCTACATGCGTTTTTTTGGATCTGTAGCCATATGACCGGGTTTCTCGCGAGATGCTGTGGGAGGTGCTGCGGGAGTATGGGGTGAGGGGGTCCCTTGTAAAGGCAATCCAAATCCTGTATGCCCAAAGCGAGAGCTGTGTGTGGCTCTTTGGCAGTAAGTCTGACTCTTTTCAGGTGAGGATTGGTCTCCGCCAGGGCTGCACTTTGTCACCCATCCTGTTTGTGACATTTGTGATATTGAGGCATAGTCGTGGTAGGGAGGGGTTGCGTTTCGGTGGCCTGGGGATCTCATCGCTGCTTTTTGCAGATGATGTGGTCTAGGGGTGCACGATATTGACAAAATGTGATATTGCGATATTGATCATGAAAATTGTAATATCGATATGCATTTCGATATTTTAAAACATAGGTAAAAACACAAAGGTCATGGGAAAATGCATCAAAATATATTCATAACATATCAAAACATTTTCATATTCATTTAATTTTCACAGTCATATCGGACTGGTACAACAAAAGTAATTCCAAGCGAGGAGGCATTCTTTTTGACCACAAATGTTTCGCTGTTCAATCTCTATTATGTCATTAGCATCCTCAGCCACAAATCTTACTTTTCTGTCTAAATCAAGCACAACAAAGCCAAACAGCCAATGGACGCATCTCTCCAATAAATAAACTGATTATTGTAATTCTAAAACATTTTCGATATGATACTGTGCAATGTGAGGAACTCGGAGTAGAGCCGCTGCTCCTTTGCATCGAAAGGAGCCAGTTGAGATAGTACGGGCATCTGGTAAGGATGCCGCCTCCCTAGGGAGGTTCCAGGCACTTCCAGCTGGGAGGAGGCCCCGGGGAAGACCCAGGATAAGGTGGAGAGATTATAGCTCCACATTGGCCTGGGAACGCCTCGGGATAGCGAAAATGTTAACTTAGTTCCATGATGAAACTGTTTACACCTACAAGCAGCAGTTCGAGTGTTTAGAATCCCGGTGTCTTCTGCGCAGTGGACACGTAAAGCGTGTTAATTCCAGTTTATCGTCTAAATGAATGGTTTCAAAACGTAATTTATTAAATGAATGATGAACATATTTAATCTTCTTTGTTCGTATTGTAACCATAGCACGCGTGGAAGACTGTCTGTCTTAGTTTAGCAAACTTGAGAAAACGTCATAAATTAGCTCATTTCATTTTGCTGACTACGGTACATTAACGGACTAGGGTACGGTAGCCCAACAAGTCCTAATTTATTTATTAAATTCTTACTGATATAATTAAATATTTGGCATCTGACGTCTTATAATTCCTCATTAGAATGTTCTATCCCTGTGCAGTTTTGTAAAGGTATATCCGTTCTGTAATTGTATTGTAATACACATGGGGGAAGGAAAAACCATTGCGAATTGCAATATAGTAAGCAGCTCTCATAATTCGGTTTCTTTTCTTCTCAAAGCTTGAAAAGCTACTTACTTTATTTTTATAGCAGCAAACAAATATTTTCTATGTAAATAAAATATTATTTATAAATCTCAGGTTTTTGCAGTTACATAATTGCACAAGGCCATATCGCGGTTTCGATTGAAATGTGATTAATTGTGCAGCCCTAATATACGCCATACAACTCACAGCAAATTAACTTTTGTCCATCGACAGGTTTTTAGCCTTTCATATTAATAGTGGCAGATTTGATAGTTTTATTGGCATATTCGCATTATTCATTCACAAAACTTAAATGGAACTGACCACTATATAGAACAGTACAGCTGTGCTCACTGAATAAATACGTCTTTCATTTAGCTACACTAAGTGAACAAGTCGTACACACATTTAGTTATACTTCAAATGTGTAAGCTATGTTTGCGGCACGCTTTGGCTGATTGTTGAACAAAGCTGGAGGTAAAAATGAAACCAGAAAAGGCACTAAAGTGGCTCCCTTGAACAGGTAATAACTGATACAATGCTCAGTCAGTTCCACTTGTGTACTGACATCCATCATTTGCATAATCTTGGTGGTTTGTGGAGTGCTCTGAAAAATGTACTAGGACCAATTCGGTCTTTGCCAGACTACAATTCTGGTTATCATCTTATCTGCAGACTAGTCATGTATCAGTAGGTCAGAGTGACCTCTGCTGGCCATTAGTAAACCTTCTTTATCATTGTATTTTGAGGGTGATGTTGAATGTGATAAGCTCTCCTTTTTAAAAGTTCACTTGGGGTTAGGGATGTCACGAGAACCGATACTTGGGTACCAAGTCGATGCATAAAATTCTGAAAAAATTACAGTACTTGTTTTTGTACAGCACCGTAGGTACCGGAAATCTAACCTGGACGCGTATGGTACCGTGGAAGCGTAGCTGCAGCTTCACCTCCATTTGTCAAAAAGATAAACAGCAAGTAGGCTACTTTGCGTTCCAGGCAGATTATCAGGGAGTAATACATTCACAAAAAACAGTACCGTAAACCATGCAAACATTGCCTTCAAACTTTCCAGAGTAAAAAGTTGTCATGTAACATCAATGGTTTGTTGGTAAACACAATTGCCTGATGAAAGTGAAACAATCATCCTTGAAGCGATTAAAATATAGAGGACTACATTGCATTTGTGCATTGCAAACATTCACGTGTGCATGCTGTAATTTACTACAATGCAGTTTAACCGATGCTTTTTCGCCTCACTTGCCGATACCTCTGGAGCGCTGACCGGGATCTCGTTGAATGTTTACCCGCCCTAGGAGCACTCTCGGGGGGGGGGGGGCACCGAGTCACAGAGGTCCCGGTGGTACTTCCTCTGAGCCCCCTCCCGAGCGGGCGACACAAATCCTCAGATTTCAATGAGCACCTGACATTAGACCATGCTTGCTATGTATGTACAGACTATATATATATATATATATATATATATATATATATATGTATATGTATGTATGTATATGTATATGTATATATATGTATATGTATATACACACACACATTTTTTTCGCCACGTGGTATCGAAATGAGTATCGAGAACCGTGGAATTTCACTGGTATTTGTATCGACTACTACATTTCTGGTATCATGACATCCCTTCTTATTATGCTGTTAAGTGAAACTACATGTTTTCTTTGTTTTCCTTTGTCTTCTAGAGCTAATTTAACTCTGGTTTTCTCTCCTGTAGCCACACACCACAAGAATGGCATATGAGAAATGCATCTCCTTTGTAGAGGGCACTCGATGTACTAATTCTTGCTTGCCTCTGACTCGACACTGCATCACACGTATCCTTCATTTTCTTTTTTGTTGAAAACAAGTTTGCCTCTTAGATTTTCACATTAAACCTGTTATTTTACAATTGAGATTAATTATGAATATGCATACTCTATCCTCTAAATAATTTGGCCCAAATCAAGACTAACAGCTTGTAGTAGCTATTGGTTTCAAGCTGGAGCCGACATTAAGTTCCTCCTGTTGACTGTTGACTTCCTTAAGTTTCAGTGGGTATAATCAATTCAGTTGGAAGGAACAAATAAAACGTTGCTTTCCGTTCATTTAGCTTTAGCAAATCTACCCTCTTTTGGCCATTTTTTATTGCACGAGCAGGCACGGCACGACTCTGTACAATCAGCCCAGAGCGGTTGAACGTTGCGTTTCCAATACGACCGGGCTTCCCGCTTGAAGGTGTGTCTTTAACTGATGACATGCTTATCTTGAGTCAATCACGTTTTTAAAGTATTGCCCTCTTTAACGCACGTTGGGCTCCTTTATTATTGCACTGTCCAACAGATTTGTAAACATGGATTTTATTTTTGGTAATGGAAATGCAAATGTGAGCGCGGCTCCACTTGGCACAGCCATATGTGCCACTGGGAAAGCACCATTACATGCTCTCTATTGTTTATTTCACTGGTGTGCTTTTCTCTAAATCTGTTGACAACAAAATGGTTGTCATTTCAAGTGTTAGACTAAGCTTTTTATTTACTATCTCTACAAGTTGGTGAAAGATTATACTGTGCTCGTGGTAAACAGTGTTGCACAGTGATCAAGCTGCACATACTTGGGTAACAAATACTCATTGTACTAGACCATTCAGGTTTATTATTTGTATAGTCAGGCCTGTTGCAAGTTTATGAGTTTAATGCCAAGCGATAATTGCCGTAAGCGTATTTATATGGCGCTAATTGTTGTACTTGCGGTCATCTCTTTATTGTGTAACTGTAACTAATTACATTTCTACTGGTAGCTATTTGTACAAGTCTAGTGCATGCCATGTTATTATTGCATGTGTCCTTGACTGAGACGTGCAGACATCTGCCAGGACAGTATCCAGGTGCTTTTCAAGATGTGTCCGGGCTTGAAGGATGTGCCATGCGACCGCACCGTGCACATGGGCCAGTCCGATGAGCCTCGCTGCCCCCTCCACCTCACATTGCCTCCCCCCATGTACCAGCCAGAGCAGGAGCCCCCGCCACAGGAGCAGCTCACCCCTGCAGCCAGAGACATGTACCTGAGTGCGGCAGAACTTCAGCCCACTGAGAGCCTGCCCCTGGAGTTTAGCGATGTGTGTTGCTTTTTGTTTTCTGTGCTTTGGAATAAAGATGTAATCACTTCTAAACCAATGGTTTTCAAAGTGCAACACCATATATTTTAATAGTGCATCCGGAAAGTATTTGCAGCGCTTAACTTTTTCCACATTATGTTACAGCCTTATTCCAAATGGATTCAAATAGTTTTTCCCCTCAATTCTACACACAATACCCCAAAATGACAAAGTGAAAGATTTTGTTTGAAACCTTTGCAAATGTATTTAAAAATATAATCACATGTACCAACGTATTTGCAGCCTTTGCGCGAAACTTTGTTGAACCACCTTTGGCAGCAATTACAGCCTTAAGTCTTTTTGAGTATGATGCTACAAGCTAAGCACACCTACTTTTTGGCAGTTTCAAGAACATTCACAGTTGTGCTGAACCCACTCCTTTTGTTATCTTGGCTGTGTGCTTAGGGTCGTTGTCCTGTTGGAGGATGAGCCTTCGCCCCAGTCTGAGGTCCAGAGTGCTCTGGAGCAGGTTTTGATCAACAATGTCTCTGTACATTACAATTATCTTTCCCTAGATCCTGACTAGTCTCCCAGTTCCTGCCGCTGAAAAACACCCCATAGCATGATGCTGCCTCCACCATGCTTCACTGTAGGGATGGTATTGGCCAGGTGATTAGCGGTGTGTGAGCAAAGGGTTCAATCTTTGTTTCATCAGACCATAGCATTTTGTTTCTCATGGTTTGTGAGTCCTTCAGCTGCCGTTTGGCAAACTCCAGGTGGGCTGTCATGTGCCTTTTACTGAGGAATGGCTTCCGCCTGTCCACTCTACCATACAGGCCTGATTGCTACAGAAATGGTTGTCCTTCTGGAAGGTTTTCCTCTCCACAGAGCAACGCTGGAGATCTGGAGTGACCATCGCTTATTGGACACCTTCCTGACTAAAACCTCTCTCCCTCGATCGCTCAGTTTGGCCCGGCGGCAAGCTCTAGGAAGAGTCTTGGTGGTTCCAAACTTATTCCATCTTACAATTGATGGTGGGCTACTGTGCTCATTGGGACCTATAATGCTGCAGAAATCTTTCATTAGCCTTCCTCAGATTTGTGCCTCGGTACAATCCTGTATCTGAGACAGTGTCTTGGACTTCATGGCTTGGTTTGTGCTGACATGCACTGTCAACTGTGTTACCTTTTTATATAGACAGGTGTGTGCCTTTCCAAATCATGTCCAATCAACTGAATTTGCCACAGGTAGACTCTAATCAAGTTGTATAAATTAAGTGTAAACAGGACGTGCCTGAGCTCCATTAGCGTAATGGCAAAGCCTGTGAAAATGTATGTGCATGTGATTTGTTACACATTTCCAAAACTTTGAAACATGTTTTGTTTTCACTTAGTTATTATGGAGTATTGTGTGTAGAAATTTGAGGGGAAATTTTATTTTAATCTATTTTGGAATAAAGCTGTAAGATAAAATGTGGAGAAAGTGAAGCGCTGTGAATACTTGACAGATGCACTGTGTATAAAATATAATGAATCCTGTTTTTTTTTTTTTTTAGCATAATTTTTTCTGTGCGTGCATGTGGGCTTCATGAGTTGAGAAACCTGAGTTTTCCTCATTTTGCAGTATGCAGCGGTGTCTCTTACGGTTTCAGTTCCCTATATCAGTAGTTTTTTTATGTATGACATTCAAATGAGATGGTTACTATATGGTTGGTTAATATATTTGATTGCACGCTATTCCTGAGCATTAAATCCAGTATTGAATATGTATTTGCTGTAAAAATCTGTCTGTTGAGCCGTGTGTCCTGTCTTAAAGGATCTAGACGTTGAAGGAGATGGCATGCAGGGTCCCCCTTCCCCACTCCAGTTTGACACTGCCCTGGCCCTGGAGGACCAGACCATCAGGGCCATTGCAGAGGCTCCCATGGACATCCTGACTGGAGAGGACCTAGACAGCTCAGGGCAGGAGTTGGCAGAAAGAGATGTTGACAGCATCTTGGATGACCAGGTAAACCCCAGTAGTGACAACTTCTAGATCTCTTGTCGGTCTGTGTGTGTCTTAAGCAGCATTTTTGGTCGCTCATGCTCTGAGGAGTAAACTATTTTATATCACCAGCATGTAGTAGATAGATGCTTTTCCCCCTCCCAGCTGTAAATTAGTAACACATGTCTGGCTACTACTGTAAGCTTTCAATTTGCAAGCCATAACCTGTTTTTGTTTGCACTAGGTTTTATCAGAGGGAGTTGAAGGGGAGGACAGGGAGAATTCCCTCCAAGATGGCAACACCGCAGCTATTGATGCATCCAGATAAGGAATGTTGGGATCTGCTGCTGTTCTCAAAAGGGCATGTTGAGCCATTCCAGAGACTGATACTGACTTTGTTCACTTGAAATCCCCTCCAGATCTACAGCATAGATCATCTTCAGAAACATGACTAAATCACATTTTTTATACCATCTTGCAATGGCATGTCGTCATTTGAGTATGGTTTCTTGTGTTTATTATTTGTTAGTTTATGTTTATGTACACGTTTTAAACTGTAGTTTTCTCATGTTAAATTGTCTAAATGCACTGTGGGTTGTCTAATAAGCTGGTACTCAATAAACTATTTTTGTTCTAACATCCACTGAACTATCCGTTAATAAAGAATTTATGATGCATTGTATTTATTTTTTTACGATAAGGGACACAGGTTATGTTATCTATAAGTGAGGTTAACTGTCTCAGTCGACGAGCAAGTGTGTTTCTTTGTAGTTAAGTTTTGTTTGGCAACATTGCACACAGCCTACCCTAAAAATTCGGGGCGGGTAATGTAATTTCATGCAATGACATCACTTTTCCTTAACCCAAACACGAAGCGCTTGGGTAGAGGGAAGGCGGCTGCAGCAATGGCCAAGATACCGCAAGAACCAAACGCATGAACATGAGTTGAAGTTTTAACGTAATATAGAAATATAGCGATGGGAATTATTTTTGTAATTAATGCAGGACAAGCTCGCGTGCAGTAATTCCCAACTAAATGAGGTGAGTTTTCATAGAACGTCTCCTACGCTATGCCATATGAGGGAGCCGCTAAAATACCGACAGTGGTCATTAGCCTGTTTCTTTTACCGACGTATAAATGGGAAAACCAAATTATACATTATGCAACATTTTAACGATATGCATTTACTATGTCCAGTAATCTCGTCATGCTTAGTATTTTCTTCACCGATGTACATCTTAAGGGCGTAACAGTGTTTGCCCGTGTCGGAGGGGACCAATTTTTGTGTGGCCTACCCGGTGAAAAATTACATTTTGTCACCACACGTCCTTTAGATTCCTGCAGCTATAGGCCTATACAGGCTTATAGGTTACATGTGTATTAACGGCTAATTATAGACGGGCCAAAGCAAACATGAAATCTGAAAAAGGAACATGGAAAAGGAACTGGCTGGTTATCATTGTTGAAGGTTGAAAACAAGCATGAAGTGGATGAACTCCATTGTGATATCATTTGTGCCAGCCTTTGGTGAAAATAAAATAGCCTAGATTTTTCGGAAGACATTCAATAATGCGCTTATCAGTTGTTTTTGCTAGGCCTATAGTTTTGGTGCTTAAGTCATTTTTATATTTTTTTCACAATGACATTTGATAATGGACATTAATGTGTTTTACATTGGCAATGTAGGTGATTGCATGGCCATTCAAAGCCTAAGCAGAAATGTAATTCACTGTAGCAATAGAGGTGCTATTTACTAGGAATGGCTATTCATGTCACAGGAAGTAGAATATCTCATTCACAATAGAACGCCCCCATTCTAACCATCTTATAAAGCTGGATGAATGGTAGGCTACTGAACATTTTAGAATATGTAGAGTAGACCGTATATATTTCTTGTGGTGAATATAGTTAGGTCCAGAATGGACATACAGTATTATGATTATACATTTTTTGAGGCTATCAATGGCTGTGTGTAGGTTATCTTGTGAGCTTGAAGTTTTGTGAAAGCTTTGTTCTATGTGCAGTTTTTTATGCAAGCCGTGCTGCATGACATCATGAAAAGCATAGCCACTTATTCAAGTGTAATGGGCAGTATAAGTATTCCCTCACCCTGTTGGCCTCTAATTGTTCACAGATGTTCTGTACGCCTTTGTGTCCTACATCTAGTTGCAGCAGCCTCATATAGATGCCACATAGATGCCACATTGCACCTTTATAAACTTTTTATTACAATATGAGAAATATGTCAGGGAATAATTGTTTGCTATTTGGCAACTTTGGGTCTGTTAGACAAAACAGTTTTTAATGCTACAATAGGATAGGACAACACATACGTTATCTGTACTAATGTAGACCAAACCACAGGCTTAATGTAGTCTACGTTAAGCACAAGACCTTTAGCGTGGCCACTATCAGGCATCAAGGTCAGTCTGTCTATAAAGTCATCATTTATTAGACTTAACAGCGACAGTTCACTATGTTAACGGAGAGGGGAATAACAATGCTGTGGTGTGGGTTTGAAGTCTTGACGGTGCACAGACGGGTCAGAGACTCCTGCAGTCATCCTATCTCTCCAATATCCGCCCCGTGGATTGGCTTCCCCCCTGTTTAAATGGCCGTGCTTTTGAAGATAGACCAGGCTTGGGCTGGTATACCTCTTCTTATCAGTTAACAGTTGATCCTTTATCACCTGGTGGTCTGATCTAGATGCATGTTGTGTAGATGTGGCTTTAGAGCAGAGGCACTTCTGGAGCACGCATTAGCATGTAGATACATTCATGTATCAATTACCCCACATATCCGGCACTATACAACAGAGCTCACAGCAGGCGGTTGGGCTAACTGACATCTCCCTAAGACATCAAGATCACTGCTGTTTCTACTCACACACACACACAAAACCTGATATAGATAAAAGGTATTTATCTCCATGGGGGATTCATTGTTTTCCCTCTATTTTATTCACTTCATTTTCGACTTACAAGCAGAAGGTTTTTCTTTGTATCCGTGTCGACAGGAATCTTAGATAAAGAAGACACTAAGCATAAGGTAAGTTTGCACTTGCCCCGTGTTGTCATTGTTTCTCCACATTTTTATATAAACGTTCTTATATAAAATGTACATAAGGCCGTGCATGTACAATATGGTCTCTGAAATATGCATGATTGAATGTGCTTCAAGAATCCCAATATTGTGAGTGCAGGGCTACCACCAAATGTTGAAGACTCATTCAAAATCCACCCTACAGAGGAATCTGTGGTCATACAAACATTTAAGTTGGCAATACACTACATTAACTGCAGCTGTAACAAACATTCAATTCATCAGTCCAGCCAGGGAAAATATGGCTTGGAATGTAGCTTTAATCAATTCAAGCAAGCCAGGTCACTACAACCACGTACTGTATAGCCAAGAAGAGAGTAAACGACCTTAATTCTGTTCATTTTGAAGAATAAGTCATATTTTAGATTACCTTGTGTAATCTTGTTCATATTCTTGTCTGTGTTTAATTTAAGGCGTGCGTGTATAAAGAATGTCATCGACGCCGCAAACGTGTGTGTTTTGGTGGTTCTGCATCCTCTTTATTGAACAGGGTTCCTTTATGCAACCATGGGGGTTTATTTTCATTTGTCCTAAAATAAGTTGTTGTTGAGGTGCTATGTCCACTATATCCTCAGTCTATAAGACCTTATTCGTGGCTCAAGGTGCTTAGTAGTTAGTAAAGCTTCGGCACTGCCAGCTGCTGAATGTTTTGACATTCTCCGGAGCTTCCTGTTTCAGAACATCTCCACCAATCCAATATGCCTTGAATACACACAGAGGCAGCCACTCTCCTGTAGTGTTGCTGGCTGTTGCCATTGTGTGGTAAAGAGCAGATCATTTGGAGCCCCCCACACTGTCTGTAACCAGGATCTCCATATGACATCTTTTGTTTTTTGACATTTGAAATTAGTATTTCATTTTAGGAAAATATTACTTTTTATTCAGTGACACAAATACAATTTTAATTGCAATAAAGGTGAAATTAGTTAACCAAAATATAGAGAAACCTATACATATTGCTAATAATTTAAATAGCTAATTGCTACTTTTTGTACTACTTTTTTTTTCCATCTTTGTAAAACATATACAGTATAACACAAGTTAAAAATATTTCTATGCATATGTTATTCAGTACCATAAATAGGTCTTCCTCTTGGCCAGAGCTTGGAGAAAGGATATGGAAGATAGGACGGATAGCATTCTTGTTGAAGATGAGCTGGTATCATAGACAGGGATGGCACGATGCAGTTTTTTCATTCCCGATAACGATACAGATACCAGCACTTTGGGTATTGGCCGATGCAGAGAACCGATCCGTTTCCAGTGTTAAATTAAGTTGTAAGTTGCAAAGTAAATGACAGCCTATCTCTATTTTAGAACTTAGATGCATGATGGTGATAGTGTGGCCTGGTTACACATGGCTGATGCTTGAAGTAGACTTGTGTAAATTCATTTAATTGTATTAGCCCCATGGATCAGTTACAACTGTCCGATTGTCACCGATACGATCCAGCTATTTAAGTCAGTATCGGACCGATTTCCGATCTCAGTATCGTATCGGTGCCATCACTAACTATAAGAACAGGCTGAGCCAGATGCCCGCTTGGTATACATGCAGATGTGCTGAGCAAATCAAGCGACTGCCCCTCAACAAATCACTCACATCACATGCATCCCTGTCCTTTTCTACATTGGGTGCCATTGTTCTCACAATCTCACATTAGTGATAAGAGCGCTCATAGTGTCTCTGTTGACTTCTAAAGGTGGTGTGACCTGGGACAGCTTGTCTCTTGAGCGCTATCATGCTCTTCCATGATATGCAGCTGTTGGCGTGACACTGTGAATTAGGTAGCAAACACGTTTGCTGACTCAGGAGGACGGAGATGCAAGAGTTCCTCTGGTCCCTCGGGTATACAGCTTGTAGTCTGGTTGCCAAGGGGACACATTCTCTCTCCAGAGTATTTACAGCAGTATGAAACGTGTACAGGGGCCATGACGAATGGTTTTCATTACTGAGCTTTTATGATTGTACAGAAATGAACTGACCAGCATCTTTTTAGTTTATTCCACCTGCGCACAATCTATTAAGGTCACCATGGATACAGAATTAGAATTGCAATGCAAGAAAATAAGTTTTGTATGTTGTGAGGGTAATTTCTCTTTTTTGATGGTACAAACAAATAGCTAAAATCAGCAATCTAGGCTACAGCCTACTTACAGATGACAGCTCACAAGCTACGACTCCTGACTTCATAATGAGGTTTGACTAAGCCAAGTCTTCATGCAAATGAACACAAGAGGCCTCAACCGACACCAGCAAGGCTTTTATAGTCGCAGCTGTAGACCCTGCCCATCTCACGGCAGATATGTTGAGTGTCACGTTTCATCTAGGTAGATCAGGCCTCCACCTCACATGGAGCCATGCACGTTGCAGCTCATTAAACTGTCTGCCTCTCAATGGGGGTTTGTACCCCATGAGTCTGATTTATAACCCTTAATTCTGAGATCCCCTCACGGCTGCCTCACACCACAAACAAGAATGGTCAAGTGAGACCATCTGCCAACGGACAGGAGACGTTTCCATGCAGATGTACGTTGCTCTTGGTTGCGATCTGAATTCTCTGAGCTCTTAAACGGAACTTTTAAACAACTAGTCATTTAAATGTTGTTGTTTGAATAGGACTCCTTTTTGATTCCTTCTGCAATAGGCCTAGTGGTTAAACAGATGTTTTCTTGGATTATCGCTCTTGTTTAACCACTCCTTGACCTTTACTGCTCTGTCACTTGTCGGTGTGGCCACTACCATTGAAGGATTATTTTTTAGGTTGGTGAAGCGCCTCATTTCGAGAAAGTGGAACTCGGAGGCCACAATAGGCCTTTTATGTTGAGAGATATCCCCCTTGCCCCGGTGTTGGCTCCAGGGTACCATGTGACTGCATCACATTCAGGTCATGTCAGCCTGCTCAGCCTTTGACCCTCTTAGAGGAAGCAAACATGCTCTGAATGTCCCATTCATCCTATACTGATATCTGTGTGCATTCATATGTTACATACAGTAGCAGAGGTATGTCCACTCGACCACAGCCCTTCATTCACTAAATGCAGCCTGCCATTATAGGCTTTGCTGTGTTCTTGCTATGTGAGGGCTTACTGTTACTATATATGCGGTTGATGTAGCACCACAGTAAGTGTTTGCATGTTTAAAGGGATTCTATACTGATTTTGATTCTTATATTATGACATGTTAGATAAATAATGTAGAGCGCTTGTTCCTCCGTCTGACCAGTAGGTGTCTATAGATTATAAATATAGTCAGAGTAAGCATCGCTGCTGTGTCTGTCTGTATTAAGGAGATTACATTCTCATTGAACACCAAGCTCTTTTCATCCTAGTGATTTCTGATGTGGATTCTGACTCTTTAATGTTTTGTCTCAGGCGTGTAACTGTCTCCCGATGCCCTGTCAATCCCGCATGGGCAAATGTTCCACCCTGCTCTAACATGACTTATACTGCTATACTGTAGGGTTTGCATCAATAATCAATATAAACGGTAGTGTGGCTTTGTTTTAGCATGATTGTTCGTCATACGTCTCGCCATTCAAATCCACTGTATATTACTACAGTTGGAAACAACTAATTCACTACCCCGAGGCACTGGATTTCCACTATAGGATGCCTGGTCTGGTATGTGGTGTATTGAGGTCAGGTCATTTTGTCCAGGTTTTGTCCAGTCAATGAAGGTCAACCGTGTTCATGAGAGAAAGGCCCAATGTCCAAATGTTAGCCGAAGCCAGTATGGATGCGTAGCTGCGTTGCAGCTGCCAAACAATAGTGTGTGCGTTAATATGGTCTTGTTTACCACACATTTTTTTGTATTAACTGCCAACATTCTATACACGGTGAAGTCAATGTTTTCTTCACCTTTTGCCATTGCCTCGGCAACCCAGTCATCAGACTGGGCTAATATGCCTGCTATGTCTGGAGGAATGGAGGGTGGTGTGGCTTCATTAAACAGGAATCCCGATGAGTTCATGTTGTGGGGGTTAGTGGGGGAGGACCTCAGTGGATACCACATGCACATCTGTGCGATACTAAGATCTTAGTAAGCCATAGGACATTTATTGTTTCTCCTGTCAGGAAGGTTAAGCTACTATGTCACACATACTGTATACTGTGTGTGTGAAGTATGTTACGTATATTACCGAGCACAAGTATATTTGGTGTGGATTTAACGTGATTCAAATATCGTCGGGTATGTTTGTTTGCCTTCTTCTTAGCATAGCCGTTGGGGGCCTCAGTCCAACACACATTAGCGACGTGATCGAGAAAGGCAATCCTCTTAGTTAACACAGAGCCTGTGTTCTGGCTAGGCTACTGTGAATGGCTCTGCGTGGAACTCCTATCAGTCTAGCTTGGCAGTCGGATATCCTCTGCCTATAGGCTCCTTTGTCCGCTGACATGGTAGGGTCCCTTTTGAAATGGAAGACCCCCACCCATCTCCTCTCTCTCTCTCTCTCTCTCTCTCTCTCTCTCTTGCTCTCTCTCTCTCTCTCTCACTCTCTCTCTCACACTGTGTCTTTATGGCCGGCTCCAGCAGCTGTAGGGTTAAGGTTTAGCAGCAGCTCCAGTGCTGAGAGAGAGGGAGAGGAGGGGACAAGGCTAAGCAGAGGAGAGGTGGGGGCTGGTCCACAGCTGTTGTAGTAGGCTGGGTCTGGTGGGGTAGGAAGCTGGGATCACTTGGCTGTGGAACAATGGGAGACATGGCAGCCGCTGCAGACAGCACAGGCGTACACACACAATGCACATGGCCAAGGACGGGCCCGTTGTAACTTCAGCGTAGAGGAAGCTGGCCCGGGGAGGGGGTTGGGGGTGACACCGCTGTCACAGGGGGGAAAAGAGCGTTTCCCGGCACCCTCCGCTGAGAAATGTAAGGTTGTGAGGCCGTTTCTTTTGCCTCACATTTCTTTCTGCAGTGTGGAGAGCTTGGATGTTTTGACTGGATGACAGCAGCAGAGAGGTGAGGTGACCTACTGTGATGGTTGCATGCGCTGTGTACCCTGCATCTGTGTCAGTGTTTGTATGTCAGCATCGAGCAAAATCACATTGTTGTGTGGAGTTGATTTAGAATGAGCGCAAGCTTCAGGGCAGGTTTTTGCTGTGCTCACACATATAGTGTGTGTGTGTGTGTGTGTGTGTGTGAATAAGGATGCTAGCATCCGTGGGCTTGCCTACATTGTGTGACAGTAAACCTTCAGCCATTATCGCCAGGACACTGATTTTCACCGTCACTTTACCAACATGGAAGCAGGCAGTCGATGATTGTTTTGGTGCGGTTAACAATGCGTCATAAATCAGTCTGAAATGGTAGTTGTTTTGGGGTGGGGGTGCTTGGGTAGATGCGTACCGTGCACAGCCTAGATGCAGTTTGTTGTTGGATGTGAATAGCAGGTCCACTCTATCAGAGAGAAGGCCCGTATTGCATTATCTTTTTTTTTTTTTTGCTGTGGAAAGGTGGGGTGTGGAGGTTGCCTGGCAGAGATACTGAAGCATCTTAGCAGGGACCACAGCTCTGTTTGATCACTCTCAGATTTACATGGCACACATCCAACCTCCCCCACTCTCTCTCCAGCACGCATCCCCTCTAACCCCCCACCCCCAAACCCAAATACTGCTTGCGTACGATTTGTCTCGGTTCCATACTGCCAAAACATCAGACAGGCAACATTAACAAGGGAACCCCCACTAACCTGATTCTGTCTTGTTTGCTAGCAGCTATCAATTTGCTCCCATCTTTATCTGCAGCCGGTAGCTATGTTACTGTGGCAGACAATGAGGCGTCGATAGCGTGTGTGAAACCAGCTTTGCCCTACATTTTGGAAGAGGACTTCGTCTCTTGCATGGTGTTTAATTTCTCTGACTGAGTTTCTCTTTTTTTTTATTTTTGTGTCACATTGTTTACATATTCTGCCGACACACACCACCTATGCAACTTCAATGTGTCTCTTTCCAGATTGGCAGATGGGTAGGGGTGGTGTTTGACATATCCTGAGATGGCCTTGCCTATGCCAAATCCCCAAGTGTGTGACTGACATGATTTAAGAAGCTTTTGTTCATCTCTCCCCTTCCGCTACGGCTGAGTCGCCTTTGAAATATTTTTTTCAACCTTGCCCTCATCTCATGAATATCACCAGTCTGTCGTCAGTGCAGCATCCAGCTAAACCGCGACCACTTTTAACTCCCCGCTTCATGCAGCCGGCCTTGGTCACGACGACGACAAATCTCTGCTCCCGGTCTCCAGGCAGTTTAAAAAAAAAGAAGAAGAAAGAAAGATGAATCTAATCACAGGGAAATAAATCCTAGCTAAAAAGTATCACACCATCTTGGAGGTCCCTTGTGTGTTATGCAGGTCTGGGATCAGCTGTTCGCTGCTCGCCTCATCACAGATCACGGGCTCATCTCCCATAGGCCAGGTGGACCAACCGGGACAGGGCCCAGGTCCGGGGGTGTTATTAAAGCCTGGATTGAGAGGGCAGATGCTCACATACCGCTAACCTCATTGCACTTTGACAAGATGTAAAAGGATCAAGTGGGAAAGATTTCACTGGTGTAGTTAGCTTGGATGAGACTATACGCTCACGCTTGACTGTAGACCAGTGGTTCCCAAAGAGGGTGTCAGGACCACCTCAGGGGTCGCAAGATGCTATTGAATTGGTCTGATAAATATATATAGTCTTCATAAATTTAAAAGGTTTTAAAAAAACAGTAATTTTAAACATTTATACATTTTTTGGTTGTGTATTATGTAATATAAAATGCAAAATGTTACGGGAGTAGTTTAATGGAGTCCATAGTGCATGACTGGGTATACATGTAGCACACTATTAAACATTATCTTTTGGGAGTTGTCAGTGCACTACACCTGACATGGCGGGCCTCCCGTCTATCTCTGTGGTGTCTGAGAGCTTGGTAGAAATTCTGCATAATTAGCAGTGGACTCAAGCGAATGGGAAAGCCCAGATTAGAATGGGCATCCTGAGGTTGGGGGGAGCGGCAGAAGAAATTGATCATCGCACACCATTGCTAGTACTACACACTGTGTTACCAGAAGGACAAAAAGGGGAGTTTTAAATACTCTGTCTGCTGAATTATTCATCTTTCTTTCATTACATGTGACAATGACTCTGAGATGAAAGACAGGAGGGAGAAGAATTGGGGAAGAGGGCTAGTGAGAGTGGGGCAGGGGGGTGGGGATGGTGAGTCCTCCTCTCCTCTGACGAGGGATAGGCCTTGCTCAGCACAGAGGTGTCATCGGTGACATTTGAGGCCCAGACTCACCAATATAATCCACTCCTGAGATTCTGTCACCAAATGGCAGCTATTCAAGGTTCCTTTCAGAAGCAGAGAGTCTCTACTCCTGGCAGGGTCTGTTCACGGGCCACAAACAGGGTTGGCAGAGGTTGCAGGAGGGTTCTGGCTGACTGGGGAGGGGAGGGGAGGGGGGGTGCAGAGCGGACAGCATGAGAAGGTTAACCAGATCTGCCCTTGTGGTTTTCCATCCATAAGCTCCTGGGTTGTGACATTGGGAGACAGAGGTGCCTGACGGGAGATTGACACCTCTGCAGTCTTAAAGGGAGCTGACATCACAGGTGTGTGTGTGTGTGTGTGTGTTGGCTGGCATCTGCATTGGTTCTATGTGAGAACAAATGATCCAGTTATATACAGTAATTATCCTATTTTATTCCGTTATCATTTGCTGTGTTGCTGTGAGTGTTTGTGTATAACTTGCTCTGGAACCTGATTTCATGTTCTGTGCTCTGTGTTATTTGTAGAAAGACACTGTTTATTGTCCTAAAGGCAAGCATGTTCTATTTCAGCAGTATCTATCTGCCCCTGTAAAGTAATAGCGCTAGCTATAGCTGCGGGCTAGGCGTAGTTCTACAGCTTGTGTTTATTTCCTTTGAATGACACAGTGGTCTTGTGGTGTATAGTGTTTCATTTGTTTTGTTATCAGGTGACTACATCTAAACCTCCCCCGAGCACATATTGTTAATACACAGGTATCCATTTTGCAGCCATTTTGGAAAAGGACAAAACGCTTTAGTTGGTGTCTAGCCCAGGTCTAGTCACCAGATACAGGCTACGTTGCTCACTGATTGGAGCTTTAATGCAGCTGTACCACGCCGCACCATGTTTACACTTTCATTGTCTGATTATAGCTCTGTTATGTTTCGTTTGATCCTCTTTTCAACACCATTCAGCCCCAAAACAAAGCCCTATACCGATTGAGGCTGGCCAGGGACGGAAAAACTCCCTCGCTTAACTGCTTTATTTTCATGCCCTCAGTTAATTTTCAGAGGTGAGGGCATTTTAGAGCACATCATGTTAGGATTTCCATTTCCACTGCGACTGTAAGCTTCCGACTATGATAAGGGGTCGTCTGGACTCAAAGGCTCCTAAGCCATATGTAAATGAGATAGATCTAATTGGGTTGCTGGTTTTCTCCCCTCCCCACCCCCAGGGGATTTGAATGATTGATTTGACTCTCAACCTACTGGTGTTGGTCAAGAAGAACAGCGTTCATTATATTACACAGTATCTGATCACGACACCACCATGGTGTCTTGTTGTCTTACACAAGGGCAAATATGTCACATCCTGTCTGCTAGTTGAGCTTCTGTGTCGTTTCCTACATCAGGATTGTGTAAACGCCACATGGCAGCTTCTCCTTTCAAATCTGTTTGCGCTTTAGTATTTGGTTACATCCATGTTTGTGTTTTTATGTGTTCACTGTGCAAACAAAATACACCGGACTGAAATGAGCTAACATTAGCCTGGCTTTATGGCTTAAAAATAGTAAGATATGAATTAATGAAATAAATGAACCTAGAGCCCACAGCACATTTGGGGGAGATTCACACAGACTATCTGCCTGGATACAGATTGCATATATAAATAAATAAAGGAATGAAATGCCAGCCAAGCAGCCTCAGCGACAGTCTTTGAAATGGCAGGCGGAGGACTTGAATCCTGCTGTCCATTTTCCCTGTGGCCTCTCTGTCGGACATAGCTGGCTGCCCGTCTGCCCGCCTGCCCGCCATGACCGGTGAAGGCGGCCCCTGGCACTGCCTGTCAATGGGCCGCTGTTAGGAGAGGTTCAGCCTCGAACCACCATGACTGTGCTGCAGTTTAAACCTCAGCCCCCCCGTCTCTGTCTCTCTGTTTCTCTCTCTCTGTCTCTCTCTGTCTCTCTGTTTCTCTCTATCTCTCTCTGTCTGTCTGTCTGTCTCTCTCTCTCTCTCTCTCTCTCTCTCTCTCTCTGTCTCTCTCTGTCTCTCTCTCTGTCTGTCTCTCTGTCTGTCTCTCTGTCTGTCTGTCTCTCTGTTTCTCTCTATCTCTCTCTCTCTCTGTCTCTCTGTCTGTCTCTCTCTGTCTCTCTGTCTCTCTCTCTGTCTCTCTGTCTGTCTCTCTCTGTCTCTCTCTGTCTCTCTCTCTCTGTCTCTCTCTCTCCTGGAGGTTGTTAGGTTTGTCGGGAAGCTGGATGACGCAGCAGCCTCTCATCCCCTTGATGGCTTCTTTGATTGGCCGCTCCTCCATTAGCCATGCTGTAGGCCCTGGATCGCAGCGATACGCGTTGCCAGCGGTTACCCTCCCCAGTGCCTGCCGGCATTCGCTCCGCCCGTGAAAATAAGCCGCGGCGGCTTTCACTGCATTAACACCCCCCCCTCCAGTTTATATTTAGAAGCACTTTTGATGTCTTTTCGGGCACACTGTGTCATTTCCACATGAATATTCCTAAACGCTCCTTCTCCTCCCAGCAGCCCTGGCGTGCATTAGTGGAGACAGTAGCTGTATTTACAGCCACTCCATAGTGCCACCGTAGCCAAGGTTAAGCGGACTGTGTCTGGGCTGTGCTTCCATCTTCAGATGGATGCCATTGATCAGCCCTCCATTATAAGGGCAGGTTTGGATGCGTTTGGTCAATTACAGCTCAGTAAGCAGCTCGCGCTGTCGGACAGCGCTGATGCTCATGTGATTCCCTGGCGTGAAGGGGGGGGGCATTTTATAATGTTCCTGTAAGTGTCACCCCTCCCCCTATCTGGTTTCATAACGATCTGCACCCTTAGTTGGACCAAAGACGAGGATACTGTTACAAGATACTGGAGGATAGCCTACATGAGATTTATACATGTGTGTGTGTGTGTCACCTGTCTGGTGTAACAGGACTTGGAGCTGAGCCACTCTTACATTGGGCAGCGCTCCAGACAGATCATTAGACCTGTCTAATCCATTTGAATGACCCCTTAAGATGCTTTCTATAGGATCTAGGTCCACACTGCCACACCTGCCTCTCCTTACAACCTGTCCCTACTTCTGTCCCTTAGTTAGCATGCGCATGCGCACGCAAACACGCACACACACCTGGAGCTCTGCCTAGTAGAGCAGCCCTCTCTGTGCCGCCATGCGCGTAGAATCGGGCAGCTCTGCGTGGTGCTGGAGATTTCACTCGCCAGGTTTCATTCAAGCCACTCCAGCACTAGAGAGGGGACTGCTGCACAGGCTTCTCTATGCAGGTCAAGGACAGACTATCACGGTCGAGCACAAGTCAGCCACTGGCAATATGGCCCTCTCTCGTGAAGTGTGTGGCCGTGGAACCAATGTTAACATCTCTCGCGCAGAAGGAAACAATATCTAACAAAGACCATGAATAGGGGCAGTAGTGTTTTTGTTATGCTTTGTCCTGTTTGCAGTACCAGGCAGCACCACATGGTCAGCATTTAGGAAACTAGGCAACACTGTAACGATGGGCTGTCAGCTGCCAAAGTTGCTGGTCGCGTTGACTTGTCTCAGCAGCCACAGTGAAAGCGGTCAAGGTGCAAGCTGTTGGTCATCCTGCAGGTTAAAGCACCATGTCATGTTAGGAGACCACAGTAATGCTGGCGACCTTGTCTCCCACAGATGAGAACAATGTCTGACGAGACAGAACAGAGAATGTGCCACGGGGATTTTGGCTCCGACGAGGAGGGGGATGAGGGAGACGTGGAGTCCTACCTAGAGGACAACAGCAGCGAGCTAATGGACCGACTGCGGGAACTGGAGGTAGGAGGCACACGTGCAGTGTGTCGCAGCACTTACTGGGGGCTGGGATGCTACTGGGCATACTGATGCTGTATTCAACTGAGATGAATGGATCTTCAGCATTCATGACGTGTAATATACATATACATATATACATATATATATATATATTATTAAAGCAGACCATTTAGCAGACCATTCAAGTTATTTTCTCACTGGGTTGGAAAAAGGATTTTAGTCATAGCTTTGTCAAATGCGTAGAGGAAGAAGCAACCTGCCCTGTTATCTCCCACCACTGTGCAGGTAGCATTAGCAATTCCATGGGGTCTTGTATTATGATGTTGGTTGCTCTTAGGAAATACATTCCAATATTTATTGAAAGTTAATGTTTTAACAATATGTTGTAGATGATGTTAAAGTATCTGATAAGCACCATTACAATATCTAAACAATTCTTCTAGTGTCTCAGTGAGCAATGCAGCCTCTTCTGAATCAGGTTTAAAGTGTACTCTGAAAGGAAAGGACATACATATTGGTTAAATGTACATCTGGGTCATCCAGATTTGATCTGTTTATGCTCTTGTATGTCTTACCATTAAATGGTATTTTAACTGTCTCACAGGCTGAGAATTCTGCTCTGTTGTTAGCAAATGAGAGTCAGAGAGAGGCTTATGAGAGATGTCTGGATGAGGTGAGTAAAACTGCTCTATTCAATTCTGATTTAAATATAAATACTACCCTCATCTGACATTGTCTGAACCAACATCATTATAATTAATTCTCCCTTGTGTTATCAGGTGGCCAACCATGTTGTACAAGCCCTACTTAACCAAAAGGTAATGTAAGACAGACTACAGGGGACAGGATGGTCTAGTGGTCTGGGTGTTGGGCTTCCAGCTGGAAGGTCATGGGTTCAAACCCTGGTGATGACCTACCTGTAAGCATCCTTGAGCAAGATGCCTAACCCCTAACTGCTCCCAGTGGTTGGTCGCACCTTGGTCGCAGCAATCACCATCGTGTGTGACTGGGTGAATGTCAGGCAAAAGCGCTATATAAATGCATCCATTTAGCTCATGTATTATTGTCTTTGAAAGATGACTCGCCATGCATAAAGTGACTATACAGTGTGTTGAGATTGTTTTGCAGCAATGGTTCTCTAACCTGGGATCCCCCAAAAAAGATGATACCATGCAGAACGCTATAATATCATAATAGAATATAACTTCTGTTATGTTCATACATAACATAAAGTGACAAATCTGTGCAGGAATTGTATTAAAAAATCTAAACAAAATTATTAAATAAAACATTCTGTAACTAAAACATTTAAAACAATTGAAGAATAAAATACAAAATAAGTTCACAACCCACCATAAAAGATCATGTCTCGACCCCAAGTCTCAAAACAGGATACGGTGCAGAATCCCAGAGCCGTCGTTTGTATACATACGCTTTACGCTTGTGCTGCGGTGTAGGATCTGAGAGAGGAGTGTATCAAGCTGAAGATGTTGGTGTTTGACCTGGAGAGGCAAAACAGGGCTCTGTGTGAGCTCTTCCAGCAGAAGCTGCCCAATCACCCTGCTGCTCGTTGCCAGGTAATGGAGCACACTACTGCATCTCATGCCTTCCATTCAAACCATCAGTAAGCCCTACCTGCTTGGATATGTGCTGCATATTGCATACGTAAGTACATACTAATAACATGTCTTACCTCCTACCAGCAGCAGAAATTATTTTTAGAGGATAATAATATTTTTAAACATGTAAATAATTGTCAATTAAAAGCTAAAAAAACATGTATTATTGTTCAAAATATATTTTAAAATGACTTAATAAATTATTTATCTGGTGAAGAGATCAAGTGCAAAGCATTGTGGGACAGTATGGATGGTGTAGTAGTGTGCAGTGGGAAGCACGCTTGCAATTTGTGATTCTCTCTTACAGCTGGTGATATCGCTTGCATCCTATGCTTGCGTACTACAATATTGCATGCTCAAATTGCACACTATTAGTGTCTAGTATAGAGTATTTCAACACAGCCAGCATGTGTTGCCTGTCTATTCTGGGATAGCCCTGTGAACTGTGGCTCTCACATGTGATGGAGTAGCTCACTTCTGCTTCAACTGCACTTCCTGCTTCCAAACACTTGTAGGCGTGTATGGATACCGACAGCCTCTCCTCTGCACCCCATTGTTCCAGCCAACTCTGGAACAATGCAGCTCTTACTTGTGTGTGCACACAATTGCCAGCAGTGTATACACTATCATCGCAATTGCCACATGCATCTCCTGTTACAGGTGCCGCCGGGGCCCCTCCCAGACTACAATGCACAGCTGCACAATGAATCTGCCAAGCAGGTGGAGCCGGCCCAGACCGAAGCACAAGCCAAGGTGATGATTACGCAGCACACTGGGCATGCTTACAGCCGATGTAAAGAGCGCCGAATGATGTCAGAGAGCCCCGTGGCTCACTGACATCATTAGCATGTTACCTGTTTATATAATATATATATATATATATATATATATATATATATATATATATATATGAAGTCCCCGGCGATGACTCTCTCACATATACTCCACGATCT
>JAODUK010013581.1:7500-28215 GCA_027564635.1 Typhlichthys eigenmanni | reverse complement strand
AGGGAGAGAGAGAGAGAGAGAGAGAGAGAGAGAGAGAGAGAGAGAGAGAGAGAGAGAGAGAGAGAGAGAGATGCGATGTCAGTCAGAGAAATAAGGATGAATTTCATTAACCTGTGCTATAGCTCATTTACATTGAATGTACAATATTTGGTATTATATTACAGTGCAGTTGAGTTTAACTGAGATAATTCCAATAGAACAATAGAATGCAAAAGATATATGTGAAACTATAACTATATAACTATAACTGCTGTTGCTAAGTGCTGTTGAATTACTTCATTGTGTGAACACTGACAAACAAGATATAATATTCTTAGCACATTGTGGGTTCATGTTCAGAACGCAATCATCATTGGAGAAGCTCAACATGTAAATGAGAGACAATTATGTATTTGAATGTATTTGGACAAGCCATTTCAGGGATGGTGCCCTGCCATACTACAGTAGGTTTGGCTTAGAGCAGGTAACCCTGTGTTTGTCTCTGTCAATTTGACAATAACACAGTAATTATGGAGTTTCTAGTCCATGTTAGCTTGACTCTATCGACTGCTCCCCTTCTCCTGTCAGTTCAGAAAAACACAAACACACACACACGCACGCACGCACACACACACAAAGTACTGTAGCTATACTTGTATTTTTAACTGACACACGTATGCACATGAACTTGCTCATGCTTTCCACAAGCCTGCATACGCACACGCACGTGAACGCACGCGCGCGCGCACACACGTTAACACCACAAATTAAAGTGACGTTAGGTTTGCCATTTAGTCAGAATGCTTTCTAGGTGTTACGCTCGTTCATACACAACGTTCCTACTGTTGCGTGGCTATAGACTTAAGCAAAAGCAAGCCAAAGACAATACATGATCCACAGTAATGGCCCACGACACTGATGAATGACAGCATTACAAAGCAGAAAGGAATGTACCACCGCTTCTGAAGACAATTAGCTAGCACTGCAGATACGAAGCAAGGGAGCGAGTGAAGGAGAGGTTATAGAGCACCAGTTATGCTAAATACAGGAGAACATTAAATCCCAAATTCTGGTGGGTGGCTGGCTGGCTTGATATATAGCTAGCGAGGACGGAATACTGAACAATTAAAGGATTAAGAAAACAACATACAAAAAAAATAGATACTAGACAACAACATTCAATCTCTGTGTTGCCAAGATGATCTCTGCTATTTTCCACTTTGCTCTCTATACAGGTACTAATATATAGTATTGACAGGTGTCCTTGTAACGGCAGCCTGGCCTAACAGATGCTAAGACCATTACCGTGCCTCTGAAAAGGCCATAAACCAAACTGTAATGTTATCGGGGTGGGGAGCCAGTGGGGGGAATGTAGCAGGTGACTTTATTTATGGCGCTGATAAGTAACTCTGATGGATTTCTAAAAGGAACACATATACAGGGTCAAGGGGGACTAGCAGATATCTCTTATTTATTGAAATGGTTTATTTAAAAGGAATGCAATTGTACACGTGTGTCTTTATGGGTCTACGACTTTATGAATTCTATTGTGAGTCTATACTTGCTTGTTATGGACCTAACACCTAAAGCCTCACAAAACAGTGTGGAAATGTAGGATTGATTGATGTCCCCTGAAGTGTCAGAGATATGCATATGCTGAAACAACTTCCTTAAGCTAGTATCTTGTGGGGCAACTTTATGTCACGTTGCATGTATTTAACAAGGCAGTGAAAGATTCCATTCCATATACTTATGTAGTGTTTACATGCATACTGTATGTCTAATGCCATTGCAGCATTTGAGTTTTGTCTCCAATTGTCATATTGGGAGACAAAACTTGTTTGAGAGGAACCACTAAGCAACATCTTTGCCAGATGGCCAAAGCCACACACTGCGTCTTTAAAATATTGAATTAAGTACATTACATTACAGTATGTGACAAGAATGGTATTTTCTCTGTGGTATTTTGATGTACCTACGCTATTGACTTGAGGCCTGATCTACCTTGCCCCGGTACAAGAAATATAACTTTTTCACTTTGTGGAGTTTTAAAAGGGCGGTTCAAGCAACTTTGTGCTTTCTATTTATTCCCCTTCCATTCTGCCCTCATCACATACAGAACTTCAGGACAGTACAACCTTGTGTGTGTGTGTGTGGGTGTGTGTGGGGGGGGGGGGGGGGGGGGGGGGCGGTGTATGCTTGTTCCCATGTGTATTCCTAATCACCTGATTCGTCAGCAAATGTGCATTGTGGACACGCGGTCGCACGCGGGCACGAGTGCACATGTTAGACGGATAGCTTTTTAATGCTGAACCTGTTGGCTCAAAGTCACTTCATGGAGTTTTTTTTTTTTCTTGGGTTTTTTCTTCTTCAACTTCTATTTAGTAACCTTACGGCAGGACACACTGACAGGGAAGGTGGCCCAGTGGAGGAGAGGAAAGGGTGGGTGGGAGGGTGGATGGGTCGGTTGAAAGTGGAAGGAAACAGACATATTGGATACGAGATGCAGGAGGGGGAGAAAGGGAATGGCTGTGCAGCACACCGCAGAACAAGCTTCTGTCTTAATTAAACCACCTGCTTGCTCTTTAACTATCAAAGTCTCTTTTAGTATTCACCAAGCTGTCGACATCAAACCCTTCAGCAGAGGAAGCACTCGCTTTGACACGGTCCACGATTCTACCTCAAATCGAGCCCATTTATCTCCCTTCTACCCAGATAGCGATCCATCAACTCTCCAAGCCATCAGTCTGGCTATGATAGACGTCGCCTTTGTCAAGCTCCCGAAGACAATGAGAGATGGAATGTGTCCGGATTATAAAATCATTAATGCTTCAAATCCGGGCTATAAAGCAAAATTGACACACGCTCCTCCTCTGATATGGGACAGATTGCAACCGCAAATCACCGGAGAAGCAGGCCTCTAATATGATAAACGCATTCGGGGAGTTACATTTTGAATCTGCCATCTCACATTGCAACCTCCTAAACAACATGTACTCCCAAAGGGCTGACAGTAAACAATTATGCAGGATATGTATAGTTACAATAAGCCCTGCACACATTATTGCTAAGGCTGAACACTAACTTCATAATTCTATAGTCAATCCTAGTGGGAGATGGAGGCCTGGATAGATGACTGTTCATTATCACCTCAAGCTTTACCCGGAATCCACCACATTGCTGCCACACATACACACACATCTAGCAAGATAAAGAGCGAAACCAGCTGCGGTTACATGCATACAAAAGAGACCATCTCCAGGATTTCCAGAAGTATTTCATATGAGTGCTAAATAATGGGTTACAATGTCCGTGGTAGTGCAATAGCCATATATCCACTCAAATCCAGTCCACACCATAAGGAAACCGGTGATACAGTTGGATGTGCATTGGATCATTACTTGGCTCTTTTTACTTACAGTATTTATAGTAAAATTAAAGGCAGGTCTTGCTAATTTCGAGATCAAATCCAAAACATTATCGGTCCGCGGTCCTCCGCAGCAGCGCCCCACACGTTGAAATGCATTGGGAAGCAGAGCATAGTGCTGTGGCTTTGTTGATACGAGCGGTGTTCGCCATATTGTTTATGTTACTATTTCGGAGCCAGGGCTGTGTAGAAGTATCAGTTTCTTTTTTCAATCCACACAGAGAACAGCAAGCTAGCTTAATGCGGGGAGATATTTGTTGAATTTGATAAAAAAGTGTATTTAGCTTGCAATAGCTGACTATGCTTGGACTATACGTGCCTCCCTTGGGAGGTGTTCCAGGCACGTCCGGCTGGGAAGAGGCCTCAGGTAAAACCCAGGACTAGGTGGAGAGATTATGTCTCCACACTGGCCTGGGAACATCTCGGGATCCCCCAGTCAGAGCTCGCTAATGTGGCTCGGGAATGGGAAGTTTGGGGTTCCTTGCTGGAGCTTTTGCTCCCGTGACCCGACTCTGGATAAGCGGGAGAAGATGGATCGATGGATAGCTCACTATACCTTTATTACAACATACTGTACAGTAGGTCAGGCCAGAATGAACTGTAACTCGGCTGGCCCTAACATATGTAGAAAAGCACTGACAGTTGTACTTTTCTGATTAGGCATTTCCTGTCTCCATTTAAACACAGCTAGACAGAGATTCAGGAATCTGGAAACCACTCGCAGACAGTATGGGCAGAAAGACTGTCAGAACTAGAACTTGAGGCAGAGATGCAAATAGACAGACAGGAAGACTGGCACACTACACTGCAGACTCGTAAACACACAGTGAAAAAGCATTGTTTTCTCCTCATGCCAGCCAATTCCAGAAACAATTTCCTGGTCTTAATTAGTGAGGGAGATGGTGAAATAAGAATTTGGCTGAGAGAGTCGATTTCCATAAAGATAGCGAATTAAATTTAAGAATATTAAAGCAAAATGCTTCAGGGATGAACTGAAAACATATATGCACACACTCTGCTCATTTTAGGGGATTGTGACAGAGATTATTTCACCATCTTGGAGGTCTGACTATGAGTATACGTCCTTGCCTGCTGTGATGACGACGACGATGATGAGAGACATGGTTTTGATTTCCAAAAATAATCGACAGAAGAGAAGGGACTACATGTAACATGTCACAAAATGCCGTTTCCAAGACAGTACAAATAAACAAATTAATAAATAAACCAAGGTAAACACATAAAGTTTACCAAAAAAATTAGTAGGGCAGCAAAATCATTAAATGCACAGTTTTACAGGTATTTTTCCATGTTAATTACAAGAAAAACAGTTTTGTCTTCCCCTGACAAACTACCTCTTCCACTGCTCAAATAAAGCAGCAAACTGTCATTATGTTTGCTGCTACTTTGCTGCCTCAGGCTCCTCCTATGCATTAACACATTTCAGTGCAATTATCCAAAATGGCTGTCTGCCTGCATGCCCGCAATGCCAAATCATAATGTTGCCCCTAGTGGAACTGCTCAGGCAATAAAAAGCTAACTGAGAGGCTTGGGAAGAAAATAGCGAGGAAAATACTTCTCTCTAGTCTCACTGTGAATTATTCTGACATTCAATTTCTGACACAATGGCGTGCAGTGGAAAAGAGTGTGCTTCGGACTCCAAGAGAAAATCTAAATGGTACAACGCATGAGAGTACTGGAATTGATAATATGAACACGTTTTGAATTAGCAGAAAGAAAAAAATGCAGGGAAAGTCCCACGCCTGATCTGAAGTGTGCCATTGTTATGTAATGTCATGTATTGCAATTCCAGACGTGAATTAATGTATGTTTTCATATTAGGCAACACACTAATGTGTTGCTAACCATTTCATACCTACAGTATACCCAGTATGGCATATTCTGTAGGAGTGTAACACCTTTTAAACCTGTATAGGAGACAAACTAAACATATCTATGGGTTATACATACTGAAGTTCCACCACGTCACAGCCTAGAGCAAGGAAAATAGACTGGGACTCTGAGTGTCACAGCCAATTTCTCTGAAGTTACAGTATATAGGGAGTCGGCCATTTTCTCTAAGTGACACGCGAAAGCCTCTTTCCACTTGAACTAATCCATTCACAGAGGCCTGCACCCTGTCATTTCAGCACTTCACAACCCATGATCACTCCTCACACAAGGACTTCCCAGCTAGAGCTTGGGCACGTAAACAGTTCTGTTAGCTGACATAGTGCCGCTGCTCTGGAATATACTTTAGATACGCTGCTTGTCAGATGTCAGCTCCAGAATTGGCAACAACAGAAATCTTAAAATTGTACTACCTGAAACTACAGATGAGATGTCTGCTTTACGTTCAGAGATAAAACAACCAAAAATATAGTGACATACTTACTTTCTTAGAAATATTCAGACATGTTTACATGTCTACAAGTGCCATACTCTCCTATAATCATTAATAGCTCAAGATGGCAAAGTTAATCAATTAAATGCTATCTTTTATTTGACAAAGCAAAAATAATAATCAGCTTGTTGCTACTGTATAGTTACCATTCTAAACGTACAGTATAAGCAGATGGCGAACATCTCAATGAATACATTGCTACAGACATAAACGGTATAAGCACATGTAGAACATCCAGTACAGTAAGTGAGTATCGGCCTGAAATGTCTTTGCTTTTATATTTTGCCTCAAAATAAAGTAATTAGATTTGTCTTCACACTTCAACACTTCAAAGTAGCGTGTAGAGGCCCTTCACATCTGGACTAAACGTCAACTGCCTCCGTCAGAAACACTCAAGCTCTCTCTCTCTCTCTCTCTCTCTCTCTCTCTCTCTCACACACACACACACACACACACATGCACATGCACAGAAATCGCACTTAGCATTCATGGGCTGTGACTTAAAGAGGGAATGCATGGAACAAGCACTACGCAACATGAACATTTACCTGTGCTCTCCAAGCTGTCTGTCTGGGTCGATCTGTCCATGAATGTCTGGCCTGTTCATTCATATGCACGCACACGCCTCAGTACAAGGCGATTCAACACCACCGTGGCTGAAAACGTCTGCCTGTGTGTGTGTGTGTGCGTGTGCGTGTGTGTGTGTGTGTGTGTTGGTGTGTGTGTGTTTGTCAATGTGTGTGACCTTGACATAACGCTAACCCGTTGAAGGAGAAGGCTTGACCCAATGAAGATGTAAATTGCAAATGGACCAAAGAGCGTGGCTAATACGTGTGCGCGCGCGCGCGTGTGTGTGTGTGTGTGAGTGTGTGAGTGTATGTGTGATTGTGTGTGCATGCACGTATGAATCAAGGGCCATATTCTGTGCATTACTCACTGGTGCTCTTCTCCGAAAGAGTGACGTGTCCCATATTCAGATTCATAATCTATCCTGTTAAATGTCCCAATATTGGCTGTTTGACCCAACACTCACAGCCATTAGGTGCATCCACTGCATTCTTACAGTTACAACTAGTCCATAATATATAGACCAGGAGATAAGATAAACAAATAGAAATGTATGGTAAGCCAGACCAAGCATTTCTCAAACGATTTGTCATGTGACCCCAAGCAAGAAGGCAAAATCAAGTCTGGCCATGATAACAATAGCTTAGAAACACAACTGCCTAAACTACCGCTCTGCCAAGATGACACAGAACAAAAGCAGAGGAGCGGAGAGGTGAACTCAATGTGCTCCTCTCTTTGAGGTTTACAACTCTGCTTTTGCTCTTTCCTGAGCTAGGCCCGGCTGCCAGTAAGGATTTTAATCAGAACAGCAGAGACAAATAGGAGTGGAAAGCAGGGGAGGTCGGCAGGTTGGGTCGATTTGAAGTAAAAGGTTATCGCGGGGGGGGGGCCAAGAGTAATCACATCTGATTAATGGAAAAACCACCGCCTCAACACACGAGAGAAAGAGAGAAGTGAAAGGAAAGAGAAAGGACCGTTCAGACAAAACTGGACAATGAAAATGGGTCAGAATGTGGAAAATATCGAGTAGGAGTGGAGCAGCATTCACCATATAGGTTTCAAATGAATTAATACATGCTAATGAAGAAGTCTTACTAGGGCAGATGAATGGACAGACACCATATCTTCCTGCTTCCTCGATGAGGGATACTTGAGCATGCATGTACGCGCGCGTGCATGAGTGTGTGTCTGTGTGTACTTGTACTTGATAGCCATGTCTCAGCATGTATCGGGCTTACCCAGGCCAAAGACAGCACATTACCCAGCCTTTATTGCACCCCAAGGACTCCCTGTTCCATTAGAGAATGTTACAAGCTGAGCTTAGAGGGAAATTTATGACTGTCACTAACTTTCCACAGACAGACAGATAGACAGACAGACATACAAAGACAGACAAACATCCTCTCATAGTTGGGAAGGCATTTTTGACCTCTCTCAGGTAAAGTCAGCTATTGCAAGCTAAATGTAAGCAAATTCAACAAATATCTCTTTGCATTTTGCTACAGTAGCTTACCGTTCTCTGTGAGTGTTGAAAACATTATTTGTTACTTCTACACAGCCCTGGCTCCGTAAATAGTCAATTATACCTGATGATATTTACACCATTTCGATTAATTAAATATACAATTGTTCAACAAACGATTTATGACAGTTTTGGAAATTATTCTCCACTCTCCACCAAGTAACATAAACAAGCTGGCGAATACCGCTCGTATCAACAAAGCCGTAGCACTATGATTTGCTCACAATGCATTTTGAGGTGTGGTGCGGCCCCGCAGAGAATCGCGGAGCGATACGGTTTTGCTTTGAGCTCGAAGTTAGCAAGAATGACTGACCATACCTTTAATTGGCAGTTGACAAATCAAAAGAGGAGAATGACATATATCTGCAGTAAACGTTTGTTAATTATAGAATACTGCATTAAAAGGTACCCTCCACAAATTATTTTATCGCAGCCCCAGAACTCTTTCTGCTACAGACCTAAGGCTACAGTCATGAAATGTATCAAGTAAACCGTAAAGGCATCGTATTTTCACACATAGTTCCAGGCTACCTGGCATTCCATTAACAGCCATGCCTCGGTATAGCCTACTTGTCTACTCGTGGCTGTTTATTTCCTAAGCGACAGCGTGAGATGTGGAAAGGATGCAGTGAGGCTGTTAACGTTATTCTTGTGACCTTAGTTATTAGATGTCTGAGAATGTTCGAGAGGCATATACAGAACTAATCACTGCACAGATCAATATGGTGTGGTGCCTGCACTTTATCTCTGGCCTATATATATAGCAGTCTTATCTCAGGAACCTGATTTTACGTGGCAGATTAAACAAGCCTTATGGGCAGCAAATATAGTACATATGGATGTATATTCTTGGTATATTTGGTGGATTTTGTACGCAACAAATTGTTTAGAAATCAATGAAAATATTATGCTTAGTATATCTAGTATATATATTGTAATAAAACCATGTTTTATAAAAGAATACAAGGAGACAGCTTCAGGTCCTAATCTGCACAAACTACATGATTGTACATGATGTTTAGATTTGATATGTCATCAGCCCCAAAACATTGTGATGCCCTCAGCTGCACTCCCAAAGTGTGAGCAGTATGCCGATAACAGTCAGCGTCCACTGAGTTTGTCTCACTGTGAAAATTGACTAAACTGATCAGTTTTATTGAGGTTTGATTTTTCTCTCCAGCAAATCAAAAAACCCCAGAAGCAATACATTTTCATGGCCAAATAAAATAACCATAAGTGAAATATGAGGGACACCAACAGAGATTTCCTTCAGCAACTCCAATAAACCAACCTGGTGAAATGTGCTTTTCAGAGGCCATGTCTGCAAGCATTATTCTCTCAGCTGGACTTCAGTAACGTCCTGTGTGAATGTCTCATTTGCTATACTCATTTTGTACACTGCAAAAACTATTATCTAACTTAGTGTGATAATCTTGTTTTTAGATTTAAAATCTAGTTGGACTTGTTTATAATATAAATGGCTTATATAGTGACTTAATTTATGTAAGTGTGCACTTAATGTAAGAAATCGTATCAAGTGAATTTCACTTAATGCACTGGCATGATTGTTTTAAGCATAATCAAGCTCATACTGTAACTAATACATTTGCACTTATATTTGATAGGGCACTTTTGCAGTGTATATTCCATGCAACTGTTGAGCTCACTCAGTCAGGACAACATAATACAAAGTAGATCAACCAAGTAACCTGAGACTACTGCCATTTGTTCTCTGGCTGACCTTCGCAGCAAAAAGGACTCGAGACAAGTCCCAGTTGGCCCAAATGGCTGAACAGTCTGGGTCAACGGCGCATGAAAAACTACTGTGACAGGTTCATATCTCAAGCCACGGCAAGGAGCTGTGATGGACAACCCCTTCCTTTACAGGAACTTAAAGGATATGAACAAAGAGGCCATTTCAGCGCAGAGCCAAGCTGACAAGCAACCCGTGGCTCCAAAACACTACCCAGGCCACATCATGTGGAGATGTGAATGTGTAATGCCCCCCCTCACCCATTCAAGGCAAAACAAAGTTAAAAGGCCGGCGCTGTTGAGTGAATATTGCTTCTGTCAGCAAACGTTAATAGCCCTGTAGACCTATATGAACAGCTTCAACATGTGCATACAGTATGTGTCTGTGTGCGTGTGTGCGTGCGTGCGTGCGTGTGTGCGTGCGTGCGTGCGTGTCTGTGTGCGTGTGTGCGTGCGTGCGTGCGTGCGTGTGTGTGTGCATACAGTATACCGTCCTGCACATACGTCAAAAGGCCTGTCTTGTCTTACTCTCTCTCTCCCCTAAACTCTGCTGACCACATACAACTCACAGCAGGGCAGAGGTGCTGACAGTGTGAGTTTAAGACTGCGTGTTATACGCCCTCCGCATGCACTCGTGTCAGGCTGTGTGTGCGTGTTTGTGCGTGTGTACGTTTGCTGGTCTGCAATGGTCTGGGTATACAGCTGTCTGTGTTATACCGTAGACTGTAGAAATACACGGACAAACAATGAGACGGTGCTAATGTTATAGGTTTTCTGCAGAAAGGGCTAGAAGCTCTAAAGTGTGCTGGTTCTGGCTGTCGCCATCTTGGCAGTGCCCCACTCTGCCAACTCCAAGCTATGATAATGGGATACATGTGTGGCTTACAATATTTTCAACTGACTCATTGTGTAAAAATTCAGCACCTTGCCATGAATGGAGAAACTACATCTCTATAGAGACCAAAAAACTTACATTTTGTATGTTTTTTTATTTTTTTTAAACAAGCTGTACATGTTTATTTCGGCTGTAAAGTTGAACATTTTAACATAGGAGTCTATGGATATTGACTCAAGTTAATGAAGCTTAGCCTCAAGTGGCCATTTAAGGAACTGCAAGGCAATTTTGGATCTGCCTCACCGGGTTCAGTTTTCAAGGCCTGCGGTACTCACATGCGATGCGGACGTGGGCTTTGCGGCTCTTGGTGGTGCCGGCGGAGCTCCAGGCCACACACTGGCACCAGTAGTCCTCCGGGCCGAACAGCTCCTCCACTTGCTGCCGTGTGATCTCTATGCTGGCTTCTCGCACCACCAAACCTGGGAGGAGACGGAGAAGCAGAGGTGATGCGACATGAAGAGGGTGAATGAGTGGTTTGTGTGTTTTGTGCTGTCTTCACTTACTGTATAGGTAAGGTGAGGTTTAGAACTTATAGGTAGGTTGAGGTTTAGAACTTAAAGGTAGGTTGCGGTTTAACACTTAAATGTGTAGGTTGAGGTTTATAACTTAAAGGTAGGTTGCGGTTTAACACTTAAATGTATAGGTTGAGGTTTAGAACTTAAAGGTAGGTTGCGCTTTAACACTTAAATGTATAGGTTGAGGTTTAGAACTTAAAGGTAGGTTGCGGTTTAACACTTAAGTGTATAGGTTTAGATAAAGTAGGAAACCTAGAACTAACTTTGTATATGTTTTTAAGTGAAAGTTTTAGACATAAGTCATTGTAAATACAGACAGTACGCAAACTAGGCCCACTGGAGGGAAAAATAGTCGTTACCTAGCTAAAAGCAATATTTCACCATGTCAGAGGCTTATTTTAGCACGCTACAGTATGTCAACCAGCGTCTTTTAGGCATTTTGCCAATGTGGCTGCAAGCAATTGAATGTGATCTTTGGTGGTTAATGTTCTTGTATAGAAAAAATGTGTGTGCGCTTATGTACGTCATCACTGTTTGCGTCTATATATAGCTGGAGGTTTAGCACTTATTGGTAGATTGAAGTGTATCTGAGGTTAAAGGTGTAAAGTTGGTCTAAGTCTAACTTGGAAAATCACACACAGACTGGATCCCATTATAGCTACACTCCTTATTTACCCGTCATGCCACAAAAATGTTGAAGCTCAGATAGGCCATGTCTCTGTACATGTGAAGCCTGGCAGCCTGTCTTCTAATACTCGATTGGAATCGGGTTAAAAGCCCAACCTAAAAAACACGCTTCATATAAACACCACGATCGGAAGAGAAATGGCCAAGCAGATTGAAGTTTAATTTAGAAGGACAGGTATAACCCGTTCCATGACCCGATTGAAAGAAGAATTCTACCATGTAAACGGTTAAACCCGATTACTTCCTGATTGCGTTCTAATGCGTTTTGTTTGATGCAGGTAAATTATTCTGCACAGCCACTTTACAATGGATGTATCGAACGGTACAAAGTCTGGACAAATCAATGGCGAGGAGCGCAACAAAGTGAATGGGAATTAGTTCGGTGACCATCTGCCCAACATTTCTCCACCAGTCACACAAATAGCCTTACTCTCCAACGTAGGCCTACAACTCTCCAACATAGGTCTACAACTAGCTAGCCAGTTTTGCCATTTGCTAGCGGGACATGTTACATTATGAGCTAGATAATGTGTGCATGTTCATAACATCCATTCGGATAAATTGCGACGGCGCATTTAAACACCAGACCCGATTAGGTGACATCCCATGTAAACAGGTAAACCCAAACCGTAAAACGGAAAGATTCCATTCGGAAAGACAAAAAAGTGTCCATGTAAACCCAGCTACTGTTGCCGACAAGTAGAATGATGAATCTGAATCAGGGCCGCTGGAGGATTAAAATCACAACCCAAAGATGATTTACTGTTAAATACGTTCTGCTATTTACAAACATATATAATATATTGTACATTTACTTTGGATTTACTTGAATAAATCAATATTTGCTTAAACCACTAATCTACCACAGTCTTCCTCTGACGACTACTCTTTGAATATAGATCCATGGAAAGTCGTGTGAAGCTTAAATCACTACAACATACTGATAGGGCTGAAATAGAGCTCTAATAGAGAGTAATGGTAGGGAATGAAGACAGGGGCGAATGGGGGGCAAAGAGTAAAACGAGGATAAAATAAGAAGGAAGGATGTAAAAATGTAGATAAGGTAAAAGGGAGAAGAGGCAGGGAACAAGGGGAATGGAACATTAATAAATAGAGTAATGATTAAAAAGAGGCGAAAGGGAAAAGGGGGGGTTAAGAGCACAGATTAAGAAGCAGGAGGTGAGAAGCCGTGAAAGGCCGTGGAGCATTATAAAAACCTCCAGTCTGGGGGAAGTGTCAAAGTACCGGCGCAGGCACAGACAGACAAGCAAGAACGCGAATGAGGAGAATAAAATGTGAGAAGTGGAAGGTAAGTAGACGAGATAATAAGGGGAATTAGGTGAACGCAACAGCGGTGCGGAAGTGAAAAGTACAAAGAAGAAGGAAAAAAAATCCCTTGCCAGTTTATTTCAGGTTCAGCAGTGTTACAAAGGCTCAAGCAGGCCTCTCTCCATGTTGGCCCACTAATCACACTTCAGCTGGTTCTTATAAGCACACACTCTGCACGATGCCACCATCAGAGGAATATGGAGACAGCAGAAAAAAAGCATTCATAGAGGCTAAGGGGAGGCTAGCAGCAAGGCAGAAAGTAATAGCTAGCATACTGTATATTGTAAGCATTCGGGCAGACGGAAATGTAATAATTCGGGAAAAAAAACACGTTTTGATATTTTAACTCTATCCAAACAAAAACACTCCCTTAGAATCTCTGCCCCACACATAGGAACGCATTGCCAAGGCTAGAATAGTTTTGTGTGGTGCAACCTATACCACTTTGTTTGTGCTCCCATTGACAGAGTCAGGGCTGTGTAGGAACACCAGACCAAGACAAGTACAGTAGATACTTTCTGAATTACAATCTCTGACTAAAAGGTCCACTAAGACATTTTTTGATATAGACTACATTAAAGTGAGACATTGGCTGTTTCTCAATATGCGTTCTTTTCTGTTCTTGCGTTCTTGTGAAATGTCATCATTCACAGCCAAGTACTCTTTCAATTCACAAGTTCTCATCTAGCCAAGAAAATACCTGTAAGTGTTCTCGAGTCACGGTTTTTACCAAGGATGCATCCAGTGGTGACTTGTGTGTGAACTTGTCTGCGGAATATCCCAGAATGCATTTCGAATCAACAAGAGGCAATGGCAGTCGAGAGAACACACAACAATACTAGCTATACTTTTCGAAATACTACTGTTAATGTGTCACAAAATGCTGTTTTTTAGAGTCTAGTTTAAAATTCGCTTTAAAATTACAACGATACTACAACGATTTTGTATATGTGTGCTTATTACAGACCGGGACAGCCATGATACCCCGGCGGCTATCAAGCATTCAGTGTTGTCATCCATAGGTATAGCGCAATAGCCTTTAACAATAGCCAAAAATATGCATCTCAATCAATATCTGTCCTTGTGTTCTTGCAAGACCATTCTCAGAAGGACACTTGGCAAGAACGTAAGTGTGTAGCTAGCGTTCTTGGAATTGAGAAACAGCCATTGTATTCTATCATCCGGGTCCCCCTCCTCCAGCGGTAAACAAGTTTACCAGTTTAATTTGCATCGGCTCAGCTGAATGTACTCTACCAACCAGTAGGTGTCAGTAAATAGACTGGTGAATTGCCTTTTTCAAGGAAAAACTGTTACTGGACCTGGTAAATCGAAAGCAGTGAAAGCTGGTAAACAAGCTTGGGAGTTGGTGCAAACAGTTTAAAAACTACAACACCAAGATGGATATGAAAGCAAGCAATGACACAATGGCCTACGATTAGAGCTTAGTATTGCATTATAATTTAGAAGGTAAAGCTATAATAGCAAGTAAGCAAGCTGCTAAGAGCCAGAAGAATAAAAGATGAAAGTAAAAGCAAAGAGGGCAAGGAGAAAGAAAGCCTGAAAGCTAGCATTACCAGTGCTTGTGCAAGCTAGGGATCTAGTGGGGGCCTTTTTTGGCATCACAGCTTAAAATGAAAGAGAAACAGGGAGAGCTTGAGAGCAAGAGGCTAAGAAAAAGAAACCTAAAAAGAGGCAATTATAACCAGCACGCAACCTACCACAGTAGCAGAAGGTAAGCAGTTACAGTCGGTGAACAATCTGGCAGAGGGACAAATAGGGCAGAGAGGTGGGAAAGAAGTATAAACTAGCAATCCTGCTGCTACTGGAGCAAGGGGGATAATGAGGCAATTAGAGCACATGGACAAGTACCGTATCAAATAGAAGTAGACATCTAGTTAGAACCACTGCCCTCGTGCTAATGCATCTAAAGCATATAGAATTATGCACAGAGCCTTTTGAGTTTCAGACTGGCGAGTGAGTGGGAACATTTGGGCACAAATCTTGTGGAGGAGTCGAAACTAGGATGAATACAGATTTAGCATGAACACAGACTAAAACATGTTCAATCAAACACAATGCACATGGTTTACACCGTTTATGAAATTACCAGACTCAATAAGATTTGCAGAAATAATAACTAGGGTTAGCGCATGCTATATTAAACCAAAAAACAAAAAGTCTATGGAATTAAGACACATAACACATAGGAAAGTATCTCTGCAGAAATCTGATATGATTGCAGCTAATCGGTTTTTTTCAAAAAGATTGCATCGACACAAAACCACTACTGAAATGCATCCTGAAATACTGCCTGACCTTTCTGCTACTTCTGGCAAAGACAGTTTAACAGTGTTGTTGTATAGGCTATAGGGCTAGCATTTGTTGTTAACCTAGCCTAACAGGAGCTCTGAAAATAACTGATTATAGACAGAGATTTCCACATTGGTAACCTTGCTTTATTTGATTGAACTGAATAATTACAATATGGCCCTATGCTGACCCATATCTACACTAGACACATATTCTCGCCACAGAACCACCGTTCTCTCTCTTCCAGACCAGAGCCATGTAAAGAGAGAGTCGCGTCATCTTCGTTCACTCCAATGGACCATTTTTTCACAGCAATGGCGGATCGTGGAACCTCAAAATAGTTCCCAGAAGCCTATATATAAAACGGTGCATTTATTGACTACTAATTACCAACAAGTTATATATCTGTATTGGTGGGCAATATTAAAATTGCCCACCAAGCACTTCTGGGAAAGGTTCAGCCTCTCCATGAACCATGTGAATTTCGAACTATCGTTGGCGTGACTGTTATTTTCATGGCTCTGCTCCAGATTAGTGCATCAGCGGGCTACCTATAACCTATTAAGAAAGGCACCATGCACACGGCACTGCAGAAACAGGCAATCCACCAAACATGTCTCAATTTGTCCACCGCATCATCTATATATTTACACACTCTTGTCTTGTAGGCTCCTTTTCATCGCCGAGGTCAAATAGTTGCGGAATTATGTCTGAACGATCGAAATAACAAATCATGTTAGATCACATTAATGGATGATATTTCCGAGCGGGAACCTTGTCAAACACTTTTGTCAAAATCAGCAAATATCTACTCACTGTCCGTTCTGTGTCCGTGCTGCAATAATCAAGTTTTCGTACATAGTGATGCAGACTTTGCAGATCCACACAACTATATTCTAGCCTGGGCAATGCATTTAAATGTGGGAACACCCTATGACATTGAAGGGAAAGGGGTTATTGTTCAAATCAACAATATTTCTCCAGATTGACTGACTCGACCTTTTAACACATAAGCATTGCCTAAACTTTGACAATTGACAAGGCAATATGACAATTGCTTTCATACTCATTATTGTAGATAATCAAGATAATCTTATTCATTATTTGTGTGATATGTTGACAGAATTCTGTGCTATCATTAACAATCGCTTGTACGTAACAACTGTATGTCTTAGTAGAGCGCTTGAATTTTTCTGTGCTGTCTTGGAATCAGGGAAAGCCTTTTTATAATAACAAAGCTGTAACAATTACATTGTGTATAATAATAATAGTATAGCCTATTTACCAGACACTCCCCTTTAGCTCCAGTCTATGTGGGCTTCTAGATCGCACCTTTATTAGTCAGTAACTTCTAGGCTGTGTGCCAGCACAGGTGACACATTCTGCTTCCCACAGACCCCGACGATCGACTTGAAAACACTGAAATGTTTTAATTCTCTTTTAGTTTATGCTACTGATATGTAAGGCTACATATCACGCCCAAGTGAGTGTTGGCTACATGACCAACCATTGCGTTCTTTTTCAGTTGATTTCAGGCAGACAGGTTCCAGGCAGACACCATTGATTTAACTCATTTCAAATCAATGGTGGTGTTTGAGAAGGCAAAACCCAAAGTTCAATGCAAAAATGCACACAAAATGAAAGCAAAAGCCATATATTTGGCGAGTTATAAAAACCCGGCCAGACACATTTTAAAAGCCCCAAAATAAGGACGTGTCTGGGAAAAAGAGGATGTATGGTCAGCCTATAGACAAGGGGATGCTGTTGACTAGCAGACTTATACTGTAGCAGAGGGGCTTACAGCGAGGTCGATAGTATTGTAGCTTGGTATGAACACAAGGGGAAGCGATGACGGGGGAAAAAAACAACAACAACAGGAAGAAAACAGCGTAAGAGCAGGGAATATATACACTGTGTTGAAGCACCGGGCCGGGAGCCGGGTGGGTTTCTCAGCAGGCTAAATCAGTGGTTGCAATGATTAAATGCCCTGTGTTTCTCAGTGGGGTACAGGCTACAAAGACACATAGTGTCTCGCTGAGTGGAAAAACATAGCAGAGCTTTACTGCTTGGAGTTACATAGCACACACACACACGCACACACACACGCACACACACACACACACAAACACACACAAAGATTCACCGTGTGTGATCTTGGAAATTTAGAATTGATCATGTTCAAGTTTTTACACAACACCAGATTATTGTTATTGTTAAATAAAAAATAAATTTATTTATAACCACCAAAATGTCAATGTCAAATGGAAATAACACAATGTTCATATTGTTGCTTATAAAAAGTTAAATAAGTGTTTACATGCAACAATTTACTATACTGTAGCATGCACTACAATATGTAGCTTGCCGCAGTAGAATAGGTAGGTGTTAAGCTATGCCATGTTTTGTAAATAAATTAAAAAACAAGTATGTGTACTCAAGGAACAAGTTGGCATGCAAAAGTTTGACCAGAGCAAGAGAGTGAGTGAACACAGTCTATAAACATGCTGACTAGTGGCTAGTCCGTCCTTTGACCAGATGATAGCCTGTGCCATTACAAACTGCACAGTAGTACTAACAGGATGTGGGTCACTGCTCTCATTCGAAATAGAACTGCATTAATGATTTAATTATGATTAAATTACCTTAGTGGACATTGTCGTCTTGTGCCAAAATCACAGCTATAGCCTAGCCCAGTCACATTAGCCAAATATGGCTCTAGGCTATAGGCTGCACTAGCATGACTCGTGTTGCATTTGACTGTGATCATAATACATCACTGAAACTCTGAAATGCCAGTGGCTTTTCTGGTTGCTAGATAGTCTAGCTAGGCTACCGGTATGGAAAAAAGGAACGTAATACTGTAATATTTTGGCAATGGGAATCCCTACAGTATATTTATTATTTGTTTATGTATTCATGCACATATAACTTGTTTGTATTGTCAATAAAATTAAACGAGGCAGAAAGTAAAAGCTGAACTACCAGAGGTGTAAAAGTTCCAGCCCATTGAAATTCTTATTTGGTTTAGCTACTGTGCTCAAAGCATCAATCTGTTATGACGAGACAAAGGTGGGACTTTTAGTCTGTAGCATGACAGGACATCAGGTCCACCATCCTCCTCCTGTCAACTAAAGGAAGAATGGGTAAAGAAGATAAAACATATGAGACATGGATCAAGACAAGTGGATATCTTCACAAACATTTCTATCAATCACTTGGGCATCCGCAGCACTGAAAGTGATTCCTCTCTCTCCTAGAATGCCAAAACTCATAACAAAGTTTATTTGTAAACGGGGGAGTACACGAAAGAAACTAAAGAGGGAAAACACTCATTTTATATCAGAAACTACAGGTAAAATATTAATGATAACTCATATATAGAGACAGTAGCCATACGTTTTGATTTCAATATACCTTACTGCACTGCTTCAAACTATTCACAAGCATCACAATAGCTATTTTATAAGAGGTGGTTCACCTCAAATTTCAGTTCCTAAGGCCATCAGTGCATTACAGTCAATTTCTAAATGAACTTCTTCTGTAACTAGAGCTGTGCCGAATGTTGTTTTTTGAGCTTCGGAGCTTCCGTAGTAATCACTAGCGAATAGACAAAGCTTCGTTTGAAGGTTTATTAATATTTATTATCGGGCCTCCCCAATAGAGGGCACTGTTCAAATAAAGTATGTAAAGTTGACAATTACATGAAAGACTCAATCTATAGTATTCATATTAAAAAACATTGACAATGGTAGCACACACAATCAACACTTGCTCTGCTACAGGTAAAATATACCCCACGATGGCTGCTCCTTGTTGCCACAACAACCGCACGACAATAAAGTAGCCAGCCACACACAAGCCATGAACCAACCTCAGGAAACTGTCAGACAGCGTTCAAACACACCTGTCCTTGATCAGTTCTTAATAGCTCTATCTCTGCGATAACTAGAACAAGGGTGCCGCCACCTTCCCTATATGGGTAACGCCACACCCTTACATATAGAAATACTGTATGTATTTCCAGCTAACCTGCACCAATATTGTGCATGAGAAACATTTTGCCGATAGATCAACTATTTATAAAAACAACAAGGCCACGCATTTTGTACTTTGGCCCTCAGAAAAGAATGCAAGTTCACTCAGGGTCCTGTAATATCTGACTTTCAAACCACAATCATAAATGATTCTCTTACATTGACAAAAACAATAATTCCAGACACAAATAGAGGAGGGTATATTTAAATTTAATTTGAAGGGAAATTACTGTAATTGCTTCTGAAAATGTTACTCGTCTACTTTCTGCACAAGTCATCAGATAAGCAAAAAAAAAAACATCACATTTTGGATGTATTCATACCAACCTAATAAAGAGTGGCAGAATGTCGTGAGTTGATTAATTGAGCTCCACAATTAACTGCTGTTATTAACTGGATTTATTTTTAATTAGATTAATTTACAATTCATCTTGGTACCGGTAGTGAAGAAATGAGGAAGCAATAATTATTTTCAGTTACAGCCTATTCGTTTTATCTGAGGTTTTCACATAGTATATTGTTTAATTACCATGATAGACTTTTACAATTAACTTGGCAAATACACATTAAGTCTCCCACATACTGTAACTTTGGACTTGTTTGCAATGTAGTCACATTATTTGTTGAAGCTGAAACTACAGTAATTGGTTAGAAAATCACAACTAAACATAGTTTTGTGTTTTGTGTCACTAATTGCCGAAAAAGTCAGTTTACAGCATTTTTAGAGGTGATCATAATGGTCATAATTAATTATTATGATCATTTTAATAAAATATCTAATTCGCAGACAATTTCACTTAAAAAATACCAGTTTTACAAACAATGACAACACTGCCACATTTGTTCTGTTTCTACATGCCGTGTCTCTGACACTGTCTTTCTTTCAACTCCACATCCAAGCAGAAAATCGTGACAATGGAGCCACCAACAAGATCATTATTTCTCCGAATCACAAATGAGCATGGAAACAAGGAAGTAATTAGAGGCAAACAGACTTGGAGATATACTGTAGGCAAGGCAGCAGTTACAAAACAGCCCGGAGGGAGCAGGGGGGAGGAAGTCAGAAGCTCTGTCTTCTCTGAGTGAGATGTAAAAGGTCAGAATGGAAAACAGTAAAAACACAACACGCAACTTCTGGCTTATATTTCATCAGCACTGCAGACAGACTGGGAGATTAACAGGCAGATATAGGCGGAGAGAAAACGAGTAGTCATTGTCACATGCGGCACAAAAGACACAGAGCGATGGAGGGAGGCAGAGGGCATTATGAAAGAGGGGAAAAGAGACGGGGAGT
>JAODUK010013581.1:0-5000 GCA_027564635.1 Typhlichthys eigenmanni | reverse complement strand
AGAATGCGTTATAATGTTTAATAGTATATTGTGTCCTGCTGGTAATTCAAATGTAGAAGTTTACACATGTACATATATTTGTAATATGTATATTTATAATCTACTGTACCTATAATGTATATAGTGGCAATACAATAAATAGTATCATCCGCTTTAGAGCACCTTTGGCCAAAAAGAGATTCAACAAGAACTACGTTATACCCACTGCAATATCTATTTAAAAAGAGACAAAAATTGACAAATTTTGAAATGCAGATTTGCACACCTGCTTTACTTATTTATTTATGGATTGGTTATTTTTATTGGTATCTGCACTTTTCATGTGTGTGTTTAAATGTGTCTGTTGTAAGCCCTAAGCCTAAGAAACATTTATAACACTGTGATAGATCATAAAGTTTTTTTGAATCTTGATTGTGAACACACGTGTGACTATGCTGTGAGTTTGTTGTTTTAGAAAAGATGTAGCACGGCTTTTGAAGGCTTACTGTAATTTGAGGCCTTCATGCATTGAGTGCAAGAAGCTTCTCAATAATGTAAAACTATCTGTGAAATAATGTTATAGGCCTATGATTATACATATGAAATTACATATGGTCTATGGTAGAATAATACTTAACATTTTTAGGCTTGTTATTTCACAGGAAAGTCAACACGAATAGTACATTTGTTAAATGAACAACAACAAAAAACAGTTAAGCAGAGGGTGTGTGTGTGAGAGACAACTGTACAATTTGGCTGTCCAAAAAGGACATTCATAAAGAGAATAATGCCGCAGAAAATGTAAGGGAGTAATATCACTGGCTCTGGAGGAGCATAAGTGCAATGAGGAGACATTGAGAGGGGTGGGAGTGCGAACACGATGGACAGAGTACTAAAGGTGAGGAAAGAGAACCTTTCTGTGTACTGCAGAAACAATAGAGGGCTGATGATGGAGTGAAAGGCAGAGCGAAGTGGAGCGGCCATATTTAACATCCAGCATTTGGGTTTCCTCTCTCTTGCTGTATAACACACAGGCACACTTCTCTTGAAAACTCTTGTTTCTGTGTATGCTTGTGTGTGTGTGCGGCGCGCGTGTGTTTTTCTATATCTGTATCAACGGCGGTTTTTGCTCGCATCCTGTTTTCTCTCAGGTTTTTGTTGACGTTATTTATTCTCCGCAGGCTAGGCTACTCATGTGTGACAGCCGAATCACAGCAAACATCAAGCTATCCTGCTCGACTGCTTCTGCCTGTTTGTGGGGTTTATAGCTGTGACAGGCCTGCTAAGCAACCAGTACACTGAAGAACACACACACCTACAGACAGCAGATAACCGTGCATTCACACATGCACTCATGCACACACACACACACACGAGCTGTAGCAGAGCAGTGTTTAGCCCTGGGGCCAGGTTTGTACTGGAAGGGGGAAATCTGAAGTGGACACACATGCCTGTCAATTAAACTTAAGAAAGAAATCATTCAACACAAACACGTACACTCTAGGAATCTTGACATGTATCAAATATGTGTTTACATGGAATGTGACAAGATTTCACCGCAGATCTGGAGACTTATCAGCTGCAGCAACGCACATATATTTACAAGAATTGTATTCCACAGACACTTGTAAAGTACGTTCCATCTGTAGTTCATGTTGAGTCATTCCCAATAGGGACTTTCCAGGCTACATGCTCAGTCTATCTCAACATAAGGTCTATGAAAAAAGCAGCTTTTTCACTGTATGTCTCTGAAAGACGCTTTTAACCTGCTCCATCACACCCTATAGGCAACACCATTTTGTGTAATATGTGCGGTCTGTAATAAGTGACTTGAAAAGGATCTTGGCTTGCATCCAACACATCCTTGTGTTGGATAAGTGTGCAGAGCACATGAGCAGCGTTCATACATATGGCGTATTATACATACAGTATGTAATGATTTTCTTTTTTTACCTTGATTTAAGCCATTCAGAAAGGATCGCAGGAATGTTTTGTCATATTGCTATGTAACACATTTAACACCTGGCCTGTCAATCATATTGTGCATCTCCCACAAGTCATCCTTGTCCTTTACATTAAAAAATAGATAAAAAACTCTATTACAATATACAGTCAATGTGGGTTTTCGACACTTATAGTACAAACTATGTACCGTTTTTATTAAGGTTGGTACTTATGCACTGTACTAAATGTAAAGTATTATATTTATCATGTGTATGTGGTGTGTTTCATGTCATTTGTCATCTCAAATCAAAACAATATTTCTCCGCGGCAATGCCCCTAACATCGAAACGCACCGTGAAGCAAAGCGTAGTACTACGGCTTTGCTGTGACCAGTGTTCGCCACTTTGTTTATGTTCATATTTACAGTCTATAAGTATCGGATTACATTTTTTTTTTTTTTTTTTGTGCCTATATTGAAGGTATATTTTTAATTATTGACATTTCCATTTTAAATCGGACTACTTGTCCGGTCGGGCAAGTAAAATCCTCTTGACAAGCCTTAATGTCGAGCCCTGCTTAAGGTCCTGGTGTTGGCTAGTCGAGAGGTCCGGGGCCAGGGCCACAGGTGGGTCTGTCTGGGGAGACACCGTCGTGTGTAACAGAAGCACAGGTGACTCATTGTCATGCCACTCGTTTCAATAGGTTCACATGATAGAGCTGCTGGGTCTTACGACGGCCTGGCTGCCGGACCCGATAGTTGACCACCCCCACCCGTTCGGCTATTTCATAGGGCCCGTGCCATTTGGCCAGAAACTTACAGTCATTAGTCGGGATCAACACCAGGACTTTGGCTCCCACTTCGAACTCCCTGATCTGGGCTCCCCGGTTATAGGGCTTGGGAGGATTGGGCTCGTTGCATATGTTCCTGGACCAGGGGCCGGCCACACCTTCTTCATCCTCTCCCTCATCTGCTCCACGTGCTCGATGACTGTTCGGTGCGGGGTCGGCTGGTGTTCCCACGTCTCCTTGGCCAGATCCAACAGTCCTCGGGGCCGCCGGCCATACAGGATTTCAAAGGGCGAGAACCCAGTCGAGCTTTGCGGCACCTCTTGTGCAGTTAGATTTGGATATTGCAGTGCCCGTGGGTGCAGACGCTTCAGTGTGTGGTGTTGGATTACTTTTTCAACGCACAGAGAACGGTAATCTAGCAAAATGCGAGGAGATATTTGGTGAATTTAACTAAATGTGTATTACAATTAGCTTGCAATTAGCTTGCAATAACTGACTATACCTTTATTAGAGCCACCTATTAATTTACATGACATGTAGCCTCCACTGTGTGTGTGTGTGTGTGTGTGTGCGTGCGCTCCTGCTTCTGCTGACCTGAGTTCTCGTCCACCCTCTCCTCCACGGTGTGGTCTTTCTGGTGGACCCACTCACTGTTGCACTTGAAGTAGATCTGCGTGGCGGGCGTGGCCTTGCAGTAGAGGTTGACGGGCTTGTTCTTGACGATGTATCCCTCCTCGGGCTCGAACAAGAAGTGAGGCAGCGGCTCTGGGGGGTCCGAAGGGAAGGTTTCCGGAAGCTCCCCCAGGCTCAGGAAATCGTCGTCATCGCTCACTGTGGAAAGAGAAGAGCCTCGGTTAACTTGACAGACAGAGAGACAGAACCAGAATAAAGAATATCAGTTTTTTTTTATTCCATCCTTGCTGTCCAACATCAAATCTGACCATCTCGGTTTAATCGACTTTGGCCTGGAGGACTAACAGGGATGGCAGAGAACTGTCATATTCCTTTTGATAGTTTATTATGCCTTTGATTCCCAGCTGTGAGCACAGCATCCTAGTTCTCCCCCTGAATCTAGCATATTCTTAATTTATTCGCTCATAACCACCGCCTTCCAAGCCAGTGACAAATGAGAGATTAATCTTCCCCAGGTCCATAAAACTAGAACTTTTATCTCGTATTCGTATAATGTTTATAATATCCATCTTGCAATAAAAGTGTGAAATAGGCCCAAAAATGAGATAGGAGGTAACAGGGCGACAATACAGACATTCCGAGATATTTCCAGACATGTATGAACACAAAGCAATTGCCTACAAGCCCAGAGAACGGATGATGTAGGTGCAGAAAGTTACACTAATTGACAGCGGCGGGCGACTGAATGAATGACAGCCAGACAGAGTGGAAACCTCGAGGAGGTAAAGGAATGTGTCCCCTGCTATCCTTTCATCTTCCTCGCTCTTTTCCGTGTTTCTTGTTTATAGGGTATATGTTTTGAGGCCCCCTCCTCACATGCCCTCAATCAGCCGCTCACAAAGGATGTTTGGTCACCAGGTTGCCAGGGTCAACAAGAACACAACGATTACATTAGGACTTACACACACACACACACACCCTGGTATGCACTTAAATATGTAGGCTTCATTCTCAATCCTGTAATTTCTCTGCACTCCATCATTATCAAGGTTCATTAAGCACATCTAGCCTAGGCTTTCATATATATATATATATACAGTATATATATATGTGTGTGCATGTGTGTGTGTGTGTGCGCCTGCGCGTGTAATTGGCTCACCTGGAGTGGTTGACTCATGGGAACACTTTGAAATGACAGAGGTTCAAACTATTTTTTTTTTCCTTAATGCGTCATGGCTAGAGATCACACAAGCACAAACAAACACATGCACCTGCACACACACACACACACACGCACACACACACTGAGCCACACAAAAAACATCAGGCCTTCATCTCATTGTCATCATGTCATTTATTTGCATGGACATGTACACCATTCCTACACACACACACACACACACACACACAGACATACACACCATTCCTCTAGACTAATTGTATGTGGCTGTGGTCCTTATCTAAGAGAATGGGCCTGTGCTGTGGGTTAGGGACTAAATGCAGCTCAGGCAAACAGCCTAGCAGGAGGCTAAGCGAGAAATATGAGCAGGCGGCATCCCCCGCTTTGATGTCACGAAGCTGACATTTTATCTCCCACTTTCTGTAATTGGGGGGGGGGGGGGGGGGGGGGGGGGGGGGGGGGGGGGGGGGGGGGG
>JAODUK010013580.1:0-53679 GCA_027564635.1 Typhlichthys eigenmanni | reverse complement strand
CTTTAATTTACCTAGGCTATTGAATGGGTCACCAAAACAATTGCCCTCCCAAATTTTTGGAGCAGGAGCCGTCACTGCGTCTTAGTGAATGTATAGTAACTGAAGCCTATGTAAAACAATATGCACTGTAACTATTATAATAAGTGTAATACATTTGTAATTTTAGTGAAAGTGGATTGGATGAGCCACTAGCCAATTACAGAAGATATTCAGGTTATTATTAAATCCGCTGATTTCAAAATTTCACAACCAGCAGAGGTCAGTAAGTGTAAAGAGACACTATTACGTTCACTGCATCAAGTAGAAACAACAAAAACATCACGTGCTTAAAGCATAAAGACCATATCTATAGAATTGTAATATTACTGTGTGGTATAGTGCTGTTAGTTATATTAAATTATTTTGACCCTGGGAACAAAGCAACAGCACAACATCTATCAGTAGGTCTACTACGGCAGTGCAATGTAGGACAAACAGAGCGGGAGCGCAGATGCTGAACGCGCAGCATCCTCCGCTGCGGCACCAACTCAGCCCTCCTGTTATGATGGTCCAATTACACATGTATAATGGTCGTTGTGTTAAAAGAATCAGCTATTGATTTATTGACAATACCTGGAAATAGCCTTGTATAAGACCAGTGATGGATATTTCAGAAACGGTTCCATCTGGACATGGCAGACCAGTACATGGTCCCGGCTGCTGTAACGGGAAGAAAATGTCAAAAAAGTCGCGCACGAAAAAAAGCAAACGGGGGAGACGGAAGAGGAGCAAAAAAACAAGGAACAACAAATCACCACCTCCGTTTTTACCCCCTGAGGTACTGGTACCCTACTTGTAACTACCTCAGCTAGAAGGCTAACTAGCTACTGCTAATGCTAGTTAGCATCTTATCAGACAAAACCCCCGCTGTGTTTCTTCATAAGATACTGTACCGGTATCCTTGGTTATGTCTATTAATCTAATATTCAGTGTGTATATATAGTAGGGGTGCTGCCAGTAGTATTTAAAGTACCAGTATTCATGCTGGTGCTGTAGGATTTAGTCATGGGCTAATATGCTTTTACTGTACTACTACAGTACCACAACCTTCATCTAACAGGTTAGTCTATTCAGGACTGGACGACACCTGTAATTAGACTCAGGAACTATAGGAAATATATTAAATGCTTCAGAAAAAATATATGCTGGCTGGCTGTTGATCAGATAAACAATGCAAAATAATTCACTTATCAACTCTCTGTAAAGCTTGTATAGGATCCTATTTTTAATAATTAAATTGAGCATTGTCAGACACTCATTGTCAAAATGTTGGATCATGGTCTATAACATATCCAATTTTTGATACTTATTGTCAACCTGCTCTGTAGCGCGACTAAGACACCATACATTTCATCTATGTACTTACAGTACAGTAGTTAAAATAACTAGTTAAATAATATTAAACCAATCAATGCATAACAACACTCAAATTTAGCATTATAGAACCTGTAGACCTACTATCTTTTAGTAATACGTTGAGCATTGTAGTCACTCTGGGATCTGGGGTAAGGAATAATAATTACTGTACAGTAGCCCTGTTTATATAGTCAGAAATGTTTTTCTTTTGATTCAGTTTAATATTGTGTGGTGTACTCTCTTCCCAGGCTGAAGAAGGAAATATTGAATATAAGGTAACTATTCATTTCATTTCTTACTGTTATGGGTGTAGTATATATTGGTAAAAAGTTAGATAAACAACTGAAAAATGTTCCTGAAAACAATCTTTCAGAGTACAATAAGGTAATTTAGCTTTATCCAAATTGACTTTCAGTAAACATATACACATTTTAAAGGTAGAGTCAGTCACCAGTGACAGATAATATTTATAAATAACCTTCCAGTAAAAAGGTAGGGTTAGCGAATCTAATCCAGTAAATGTTTAGCTAAATTCAGCAATCTCCTCACAGTCCGCTAGTTGTCAGTATGCATGCTGAAAATAATAATACAGGGATAACAAACAACCAATCCTTCATAGAAAAATCTTCAAAGGCATCAAACTGAAAATAAAATGACGAAATGATATTAAAATATAGGATCAACATTCTAACTGGTTTTAATGCTTGTTGCTTCAACCTGCATGGCGAGTGTCATTATCTATAATTGACCTGGACTCGTCTGTCCTTGGTAAGAGGTTATAAAAGACATTGAGTATCAGTGATAGCTTCAGTTACAGCTACAGTATATAACCTCTTTGTGGCTCTGTGTGTATGTGCTGCGGTCTAGCTGAAGCTAGTGAATCCGACACAATATCGCTTTGAGCACCTGGCCACACAGCTAAAATGGCGTCTCCAGGAAGGTCGCGGGGAGGCTGTCTACCAGATCGGGGTAGAGGACAATGGTCTCCTGGTGGGCTTGACGGAGGCAGACATGAAGGCTTCCCTGAAGACGTTACGCAGGATGGCGGAGAAGTATGTCCCCCTGCCCATGTCACCTGAAGTACCGTACAATAAGTGATGCTTTTAACTTGTACTTGTACTTGTAACTTTTACTTTATAGTTATACGCATATTTATTGTTTAATTTTGATAATCATTAGTTATTACCTGCTGTTTATGTGTGAAACATACTACTTAATAAAGCAGTTTTAGCTTATAGTTTCTCCTTTCTTATAGTGTATAAGATATATGGATGGTACATAGTTATTACTTGGATCAGATATTTATTTGGTATTGGAACTACTTCTACTATTTTTTTTTAAACTAAAAATAATCTCTACAGTAATTAAAACACTACTGTAATTTTGAGGGCAGCTATTGAGTTGGCCATACCACTCCATAATAGCCTGAGAGACTGGAGTTGAATATAGGACATTATAGGACTGCCTACATAATCAGTAACTATTCTTGCAGAGGCAATTAAAGCCTGCATGGCTTTAAATTGGCAGCTTCAACAATATATATTATGTTTTAGGTAAGAAGAGTTTTAATCTCTCTCTCTCTCTCTCTCTCTCTCTCTCTCTCTCTCTCTCTCTCTCTCTCTCGCTCCCTCTCTCTGTCATTCTCTGTCTGTCTCTCCATCTCCAGGGTTGGTGCTGACATCACATTACTCAGAGAGCGAGAGGTGGAGTACGACTCGGACAGAAACTGCCGGAAAATCGCAGAGGTTCTTGTCAGAAAAGTCCCAGATGACCAACAGGTAGGATTATGAAGTTAACGTCCGAGCCCAGTGTGGTCAATTGTGATGAAAGTATCAATATAATATTAGATCTAAACTCTCTAGAGGGATATACAGTAGTACGATCGTGCTGCTAGCTAAAACAGATAATGAAAATCTAACAGTTAAATAGTTTGATAACATTAGTTGGAGTAGTATTAAAACATGTCCTTCCTCATCATGACCGGACCAGTTCCTGGACCTGCGTGTGGCAGTCTTGGGGAATGTGGACTCTGGGAAGTCGACCCTGCTGGGCGTCCTGACTCAGGGGGAGCTGGACAATGGTCGAGGCCGAGCCCGCCTCAACCTGTTCAGACACCTGCATGAGATCCAGACAGGCCGCACTTCTAGTATCAGCTTTGAGATCCTGGGCTTCAACAGCAAAGGAGAGGTGATAAGACACATTCACACACACTGGGCTGCTTGTCTTTTCTGTATATGATAAATACTTAAATGCATAATTCATATATAATTTAATGCATTATACATATACTGTTTAAACACTGTATGCATACAGTATGGACATGGCATTTTACTGTGCAGGTGATAAACTATAGTGAGTCACGTACAGCGGAGGAGATCTGTGAGAATTCATCGAAGATGATCACCTTCATGGACCTGGCAGGACACCATAAGTACCTGAAAACCACCATCTTTGGCCTGACCAGCTACTGCCCCGACTTTGCCATGCTGGTGGTCAGCGCCAACACAGGGATAGGTCTGTCTATTGCCCAGACCTGTCACTCACAATTTAAACTCTTTAAGATTCGATCTGATGTGATGACGTAGTTTGACTTGTAGAGGTTAGCAATGATCAAGACTTACAATACTTGTAAAACACTACTTTACCTTCATTGAGGATCATTAAGGCTTTATATTAGCCTCCGACAAAGTCTTTATTCATTCTCCATTTACTTTGTTGTTATGGGCACTGTGGCACTCTTTGTGTTGGCCTATCTTCACAGCAACGTTAGCTATGTGTTGTATTGCATCATCAGACTGGTAGCCGACTGTGTTGTGTCCCTCAGCGGGAACCACGCGGGAGCACCTGGGCCTGGCCATGGCCCTGAAGGTCCCCATCTTCATCGGCGTCAGCAAGGTGGACTTGTGCTCCCGGGCCACTGTGGAGAGGACCGTCCGTCAGCTGGAGCGGGTCCTGAAGCAACCCGGCTGTAACAAGGTTCCCCTGCTGGTGTCAAATCCCGACGACGCTGTGACAGCTGCCCAGCAGTTTACACAATCAACCAGGTGCTGATACTATAATATACTACTGTATTCTATACTGCTACTACAGTATATTACTGCATTCTATACTGCTACTACAGTATATTACTGTATACTATACTACTACTACAGTATACTACTGTATACTATACTGCTACTACAGTATACTACTGTACTCTACTTTAATATACTGCTACTACAGTATACTGCTGGACAGTATAGTACTGTAGACTGCTACTACTGACCGCTTGTGTGTGTGTGTGTGTGTGTGTGTGTGTGTGCGCGCGTGCATGTGCGTGTGTGTGTGTGTGTGTGTGTGTGTGCGCGCAGTATCACACCTATTTTCACACTGTCCAGTGTGTCTGGGGAGTGTCTGGACCTCCTCAAGGTCTTCCTGAACATCTTACCTCCTCTCAGCAACAGTAAGGAGCAGGAGGAGCTGATGCAGCAACTCACTGAATTCCAGGTACACACACATGCCCCCACACACACATATATAAACCCACACACACACACACACACACACATAATGCATGTGTGTGTGGTTTTAGGTGGATGAGATCTACTCAGTGCCTGATGTTGGGACGGTTGTGGGCGGAACCCTGTACAGGTCAGGAGGTCATCAACAGCACAGTGACCGTTACCATGGATACTGACAAGTTTACGCAATTAAAGGAACATTAATCCTGAAAGATACATTTTGAGTTATTAATTAGCTGCAGCCAAGGATTATGGAATTTACCCAAAACAAACTCAGAAATTATTACTCTAGGCCTACTTACAACTATTGCTGTAAGAACACTTACACAGATTCCCAGTCCAAACCCTTTCAACTATCAGACCACAAATCAAATCTAAATTATACAAGTCACAGATTATGCACTAAAATCTAGAAGTAAATATAGTCAATATACAATATAGTAAAAATAGCACCGCATGTAATCAGGAACACAGCTAAATGTTGTATTATAAATTCCTTTTATAATAAAGGAACTTTGACAAATCATAGTAAATCGTGGAACAATCTCCAAAATGTTATATTGGTGTTAGTGTTAAAAAGCGCAACAATTATTTAAATGTACTTACAGCAAATTATTGTGTATGTATTATGTATTCATCCTTATGATTGTGTTTTGATTCAGTGGTTTGAGCTCTTTCCGAAGGCTTGCTATTCCCACTGTGTCTGTGGTAGCATTTCCTTTTTCATTTGGAGATTAACTGTGTAACTGCACCCTAAATTGTATTTTCTGAGCTGCAAACGAAATAATGAGACTGTAATGGGACACATAAATGCTGGTGTTAATAGTGACAACATGGTTTATAATTAGTTTTTCTAAAAATCTGGATTTTATCGTTTTATAAAATGGCTCTTCACGTCATATCCGAAATTCAAATGTTAACGTTAATGGGCCCCCCCTCCCCTCCCCCAGCTCCTTGACTATGTTTTAGCATTTTTCAAAGTTGTGTAGTGGGTGGAGTCAGGCTCAGAGCTCAGGTGCCGTTACACTTTAAGGACAGGGCACTGGAGCTGCACAGATGAGCCCGACCTGACGTGTCCTCTCTCCCTCCGGAGGACAGCGGTGTTTGCAGGGAGGGTGACCGGCTGGTCGTGGGCCCCACAGACGAAGGTCGTTTCTTGCGTTTGAAGGTGGGCAGCATCCAGAGGAACCGCTCGGCCTGCAGGGTGCTGAGGGCCGGCCAAGCCGCCACACTGGCACTGGGGAACTTTGACCGCGCCCTGCTCCGTAAGGTCAGAGGTCAACCATGTCAGAGATAACGGAATTTGCGCTTCCCGACGGAATAATCAAGGAATTAGTCGCATTTGTTAAAGATTATGTATTAGCGATATTAGATATTGTCCACATCACCGTTAATAACCAGTAAAGGATGAGGTCGGTCTCTTCTTCTTCTTTCTCTGCTTCCTGAGTAGGACATTACACAGAAAACGTGTCCTAGAAGCAGTCCGCTTGGTGACTACTAGTCAACTAGCCAACAGTGGATTGCAGTTGTACTGGTTAATGCCCAGCGTCAAATAGTAGAAAGCTGTGGTTTACTGGTAACGGAACAAGTATCAGAGATTTACACAGAGGGTCCAATGGACGGCACTTCCGCATTCGATTTTTGGAAGGAGGGGGACCGCTTTTTACCCTTTATGGGGAGGTACCCAGATTTCACCACAGCATTGCCCATTATTTCTCTCTGGGGGCGTTAATGGGTATTATGAGTATATCACATTAATTCCCAAGTACGTACGATCAGTCTGAGGCCACAACAGTTTAACTGTTTTGGGGTAAATGGACTTTGTTTCAGGCCATGCATGGTAGTTTTAGCTGCCTGGTCCTGGTCTGGGCGCTGCTTACGTCATCCTCCATAGCAACATGCCGTTGGTGACACGCACACTTAAGACACTAGAAGTGTTCCATTTTTGCACCATTGAAATGCATTACAGCGCTCTATCTTTCTGTATTATAACATCTTTGATGTTGTGTTTCATGTTTGTCATCAGGGCATGGTAATGGTCAGCCCCAAGATGAACCCCACCATCTGCTGCCAATTTGAGGCAGCCATCGTCCTCCTCTTCCACGCCAAGACCTTCCGCCGTGGGTCCCAAGTCACCGTGCACGTTGGCAACGTCAGACAGACGGCCATTGTAGAGTGTCTTCACGGGAAGGTTGGTGCTGTTGAATGCCAATGTGCTGCCTCATTGGCTACTTAAAGGCAATGCCAGCGATTGTAAGCTAGCAGTCCATTCTGAATGCGTTCGGAAGAAATAATCAGGTGTATCTACACATCCCCGGCTTTGTAAATGGGAACACAAACTGAGTGGTGCACACAACACTGTCCTAGCCTTGGCAATGTGTTTCCAATGTGTGGGGCGGAGCTTCTGAGGGAGCACCGTATGGCGTTGAAGGGAGATGTGTTTTTGCTTTGTTTGAGTTCAAATAACAACAAGCTCTCTCCAGAATGACTGATTACACTTTTTAACAGGATCAAAAACAAATCAGTGTCCCTGACGTCGTCATTGCCTGTGTCTACCCCTAGGAGGCGCTGCGCACAGGGGAGAGAGCCGTGGTTCGCTTCCGTTTCATCAAACACCCGGAATACCTCCGTCTGGGTGCCAAGCTCCTCTTCAGGGAGGGCGTGACTAAAGGTATTGGTCACGTGACTCGTCTGCTGCCCGCCTCCCAGAACCACGACCAGAACCAGGACCAGAACATGCAGGAATGAATCAAAGCCGTGCGCTCGCCGGACAGACAGACAGACAGACCTGCAGTGACTTTTGTCCATCGGTGAATCAGCTATTAGTTTGGTCTGTTCTGTTGCCGCGTGTTTGGTGTTTTATTCCACCTGTGTCCCTACTGTCTCTGTGGCTGTGTCCTTGTGGCGGTGATGTCAGCTATACCGGATGTGAATCCATTATCGCTCATGAACAAGATCAGCCATGAATCATTCCAATAGTTTAGAGGTTAATCTCTGAACTCTGAATAATCTGCTGTTACAGTTCAGATTGATGTAAGAGACCTCCCTCTTATCAATGTAATGTAATTTACATGAGAATACAGCGGGATTATTTGGGGATTTACTGGCCTGATTTCAAATTGCAGAATGCTCCCTTCTCTTGTGTAAGAGAAGCGTGTCTTGTTTAATTGAGTGTAATGTAATGGACACATGGAATATGGACAGGTCTGTGTGAGGTTTTACTTAAACCAACCACCACCTACAACTGTACCTTCTACACATTAGTTTGTTCTATAGTTATTTAACTGTTGAGTAGAGGTTTATCAACTGACATCTTCACATGACACTATTTCACTTATGCATTATTAAGTGACCGTGCATGTAGGGATAAACTATCGGCAAGGACTGAATTCATGGGGAACCTTCTGCGATTTGGAAGTGGTCGGTCTGACCCCTAACCCCCAACTCTGGCCTGATTCATACCCATAGACAGATACACTCTCCAACCCCAGGATGAAGCTCCGAAGTTTGCGTCCCATTGTGTTTTCACTTGCACTTTATTTTCTGTCTTAAGGAACTGTTTACCTCAGTAGACCATGCTGACTCTTTACCAGCTCATGCTCGTGCATATGCACCCACATGCCCACAACCCCCGTGGTATCATGACCTCATAGCGGCAAGATACAGTATTATTCCCAATGTTGGTCCAGTTTCAAATCAAAACATGATTTGGCCATGATTTTGGGGACCAGGGTGTTTACATTACAACAATAGTAATGTTGTAATCACTATTCTTTCATATAGTAAATGTACTGTAGCAACAATGTATATTTCGTGGCAGGAAATCCATCATGCAGCATTTATATATTCAGCTGTATGTATTGTGTTAGAATAAGCACATTAACATCTGCTGAGGACCTATACTAAAATATTTGCATCCTCATTTCTAGTCATCTAAAGGTAATTACACTAATAACTAGCTATTCGTGGAGAAGTTGCATGCTCAGTGACTGACATACTGTAAACATACTGTACCTAGTGGTGTGATAGCGCCCTATGCCTTCGTTTTGAGGCTTTGTTGCAATTGTTTAAGATGAAACGTTGAATGTACGTTGTTACAGGGGCAGTCAGTGAGCACTTGTGTGAGCTAGCACTTTGTGCTTAGTATGAGCCGCTGCATGTATTTCCACATACACTTCCCATGGTGGCGGCCTGTGTTGGCTGGAGAATAGCTATGGACACCGGACTAAACTCTGATGTCATGTGTCCACTGAGGCAACCATAGCAACAGGCAAATTGTCTGCAGCAGAAGCAGATTACAGGATATGGAACCAGACAACCCTTTTAGAAGATACTAAACACTTTATTGCTTTCCTGGAGAGAATGCTGTCAGCTGTCGGACTGAAGAATCACATCAAAGATTTTAATGGTATAATAAATAGCAGATTAGCTTTTAAATTGTACAGTAGGCAGGCCAGTGTGAATGCTGTGCAATAAAGCAGTTTCATTGTGTACGGTGGTCATTCACTAAAGGGAAGAGTAACAGAAACAGTATGGAAATACAGCCTATTTATCAGGATAACAGTTTATTTGACTTGTTACCAGGAAGCGCTTTGAAAAGGGCTGTATTAAAATGTCAACAACTTGTGTTAACATGCATTGATTAGATTATGTTAATTACCCTCAATAATTCACACTGATGGTGTATCTGCTCACAGTGTTTGGTGTACTTTCATACAGTACATCATTAATAAGGTTACATACAGTATGTACTTATGGCTGATTGCATGGTTTCATTAGATTTTTGTTTAGGCTATATCTGATCAGAGCTTTATTTCACATGATGCTGTTCAATGCCAGATTTTAAACATAGCAATGTCAGATTTGAAGATTTCACAACAACTCAAAGCAAAATTTAAATTAAATATTTAAGATGAGTTGTTGCCAAACTCTTAGTAACTCATAGAAATGTATTTCAGTGTTTAGTTAAATAGTATGTACATACAAAAGGTATAATTTCTTATATTTTCCACACGTCTTTGTGTGATGTTGATTGTCTTAACCAAAACAATAGGACAATTGTCTTAAATCCTAACACCTACCTTAATGGGTCAATACCCATGGACTAATTTATGACACAAATTAAGTGTACCATACAACCACTAACATAAGCTGTTTTGTTAACTCCCTAGTGTCCCCTAAATGTGCCATGTGCATGACAGATGGTGTTACATAGAAATCCCTAAAATACAAATGTATTTTTAAGTATTTATATACACAAAAATGTCGCTGGCAAACAAGTGTGTTTAGAAATTGTGGAAGAGCTACAAGAGGTGATCAAAACAGTTGTAGGCATGCCGATTGGTTAAACGCTAAATCCATTTTTGGTCTGGTTATATCAGGCTAATTGACCCCAAGACAATAGGCAAAACTATTTTTGTGTCAGCTAAACTGACAATTATTATTTTATTAAATTCCACAAATTTAATCATTAGGAAGCTAGTCTACATAAGAGGATGTACTTAGATTACTGTTTTACATCATTCTAAAAGGTTTGACAACAATTTCGGGTCATAATGCCCCAGGACAATATTGGTTAAATTGGTCAGGGTAGAATTGTTTGACATTTGTGCGTGGACTGAATTTTGAGTTTGAGAATGACGTATGTGGTTGGATTAATTAGAAAACATTATTTATTGACAATCAATAACATCAAAGGTTTAAAGAAAGTAAAAAATACCAAAAACCCTCAGCTATTTATTAAACTGGCATTAATGTACGGTTGTTGACAAATCCTTTCTGCATTTCCTGGCTTGTTCTGCAAACTATAGAGAAAAAAGCTTCTGAGCGCTGAGGCTGCTTTCACGTGAACAGAAGTTGGTTGGTAATAATTACAATGGATATTGTTACATTTACAAGGAGTTACTTTGTTATTGGCGTAAATGGATTTGTGTCTCAAATGAATTTAAGTGTAGTAAATCTAAACAAATTAATTTTCCTTTAAAGTTAAGTAAATATAAAATCAGATGTGAATGGAACAACAGCGATTTGTCAGTGATGTGCAGTTACTCCACATTATTGTGGTAATCTGTTAGAAAAAAGCTCTATGAAGCATTCAGATATGACACCTGGAACATTTCAATACAATCAATTATATTCTTCTGGTCAAAGTGCAGGAGACTATTTAGTTTATTTACCGGTAGTTTATTTGTTATCAGAAAATCTGGCATTAAACTATGTAGTATTTATACAGAAATGTCCTTGTGAGATACCAGGTTTATACTAAACCGCAGCTATAAACAGATTTGAATCTGTTTTCTTTGCCGAGACTGGTCTGAAATCTACACTGGTTACAAAGGGAATTACAATATTTGGAACATACTGTACGTATGTATGTTCCAAATATTGAATTGTGCTTTAAATAATAAAACAACAAATAAAAAGTTGAATCTGTCCTGTTCATCTGAGGTCTGGTCCAATTTTCATCTTAAGTTTTTTAGTAGTAGTATAGTTTTTTACAGTAGTCTGTTGTGCTTTGTTGCATTCCAAACGTGATTTAGGAACATTTTGTCCAGAGTGGCTGCTGATGTGACTTAAAGTCCACAATTCCTGGTTGTACCATTTAATCAGCGTGATTACTCCTGTCTTAATGTGATTGTGTATATGAGGACGGATATGAAAAATACTGAATGATTTACATTTCACAGATTGGATATGAAACTATGTTTTTACCAGCAGAGGTAGGTGTGTGGTTTGAACAGACAGCCCTTTAACTGGGTCTTTTCATGTTGGAGAAGAAAAAAAGTCAAAGAAAATGTATACGAGATGATTTGCATCCCTCCTGGTACCGACAGTGCTGAAGGCTGAGGAACCCCAAAGGCCGTATTTTCTCCTTGTGTGTGGAGGTCAGACCGGAAGTGACATACAGCGCGTCATGCCAAACTCCTTTGTCTGGGTTTGATCCTGAGATAGAGCTGAGACACAATGAGGAGAGATTTAGCTTAGTATCAACATTAAATCGGAATTCTCACTTTTAACAGCACTGGAATTGTCTGACTGAATGAAACCTGACTTCAACTCACAATCGGGAGTGAGCAAAGCACCAATATGATCATTTATTCAACTACATACACACTTAACAATGACGTTTAAGGACTTTAATTTGCAATTGTAACCAATGTGGTTCCTTTGTCAAAGCGTTCGAACAGCGAACCCGGGTACTGCTACCTTTCCCTACGTCATCTCTGCATTGTGAATGGGGTGTGACTCTGTTGGGGACCCCCAGACTTACCCCTAGAAGGTTACGGGGGATGTAGCCCTCGTCGTCCCCACAGCGGGCCCACCACCACTCGCTCTCCAGGCCGTCATCTCGCCTCAGGACCGTCATGCAGTCGCCCTCGCGGAACGACAGCTCGTCCCCGGCCTCAGCCTCGTAATCCCACAGCGCGTAGACCACCCCGCGGTTCATCACCGCCATCTTCTCCTGGACACCTGCGTGTGCACACACACACACACATACATTTGACGGTGACAGGTGATTAAGAAGTCGCTGGTTCGAACCCCGCGCTAACCCGTAAAGTGTTGCAGTGTCCTTGAGCAAGACACCTATCCCCAACTGCTCCCGGTGGATAGATGGTGCCTTGCAGGGCAGCCATCACCATCGGCGTATGGATGTGTGTGTGAATGGGTGAATGTAAGGCTATACTGACAAGCAATTTAATTGGCCGGAAGGTTAGAAAAGTGCTTTATGAGTGCAGTCCATTTACCATTTACATTTCAAATTCCACGTACTATTCAGAGAACAATCTTGTTAAAATGTTCAAATATTGTACTAGAAAATTTTGGAGGGCTTTATCCATCTTGGAGGACTTGATGACCTACTGGCATGGAGGTCTTACCATAGAGGAACTGGGAGCACTGGGCGTAACCGTCCTCCACCTCCTCACACTTGTCAGCAGCAGTTTGCATGTCGCTGTAGGTGGTGGCGAACACAGCTGCGCCCGACTCCACCAGGAACTTGCACACCTGGACGTTGTTACAAGACGCGGCACAGTGCAGTGGTGTCCTGTAGAACAGGAGAGGAGATATTCAGGCAGAGAACATAGCAGCTGTGTCTCTTCATCATCTGTAGGTGTAGAGCTCCTAAGGAAATGGGTTTTATTTACCGCTATTCATTTACAAGCAAAGTATACCTTTAATTTATATTTAAGGTTTCTTTAGACGGTATACTACAGACGTATGCAGCAATAATATATTAATAATAGTTCAGTCAGGACCATCAAGTTATTGATATTTGAAGGTGTGGCTCTGTTCCAGGAGCTTCCTGCCTTTCAATGTGCATACAAGGAAAGCCCTTTCTATGCACGTACGTGGAAAGCCCAAGACAGGGAGAGCAGCAAAAAGACCCCCCTCCCATAGGTTACAGAACAGAGCAAGCCTCAGTGACAACACCGTGACATTAAGTAATCATACACAGCATTAAAGGAGGTTGTGGGATGCAAAAAAGCTTGCAGAGGAAACGCTAAGAATGGGTGTAGGCTAAGGACGCTTAAATAAGCGCCCTGACTAGATTGGCCAATCCGATCGCTTTGCCGTGATCAGCTGAGCAGCTGAGCAGTCTGGTCACTGAGATCAGCTGGGCAGTGATCTGATTGTGATCAGATGGCATCTGAGATTAAGCGTGTCCCGGCGTGGCTTCATGGCCTGCCTAAACTATCACTATGCTTGATTTCTGTATCCTTTGGAATTTTTGGTTTGTTTGTAATCAGTTTTTTTATATGGTTTATTAAAAGTCTCACAAATGATTTCCATTTATACCTCAAAGTAAGGGTACCTTATACCTGTCTCGTAAGAAAAGAAAATGTATATATATATACTGTATACATTTCTTAAATATACTTGTGCAAATGGTCTTTCAATAATATTATCTTTCAGAGAAGACTCACGGTGCAGTACACAGTATATACTGTATCTACATATCAATCAATCAATCATAGTGTTACCGACCATCCATCACTGTCAGCTGCGTTGACGTTGACTCCAAACTGGACCAGGAACTTGACAATCTCCGTGTGTCCAGCGCACACAGCGTTGTGCAGGGCTGTGATGCCCTCGTCGTTAGGCATACTGGGATCCTCAACCTATCGGACGCCAGGAATCGTGATCAGCACAGCCACACTCCTTCATTGGATTAATTGTTATGAAAATCGATTATCATTTTCAACTATTTTGACGTATCTGGATTCTGCAATTTTGATCTTATAGGAGGTCAAACTGAAACCATAACTATAAAAAAACCTGACAATCCGCTAGACCAGTTAATGCTTTATTCCAACAGCTGTTCCTGAAGTCATACTGCTGCTACATATTCTTTCTTTCAAAAATGTTGATGAGAAGAGTCTGAAATTAATTCTCATTTATCATCGTTTACATTTTTACTTTAATTAGGCAAAAATGTATTTACACTTAACAGCACTGTCTAGAATGAAATATTGTTTGAGTGTGTGTGTGCGTGCGCGTGTGCATGCGTCCGGTATGCGCACGTGAGTGTGTGCGTGAGCGCGTGACTCACATCGTAGATGACCCTCTGGACCAGGTCGTATTCTCCCTCCAGAGATGAGTCCAGCAGGAGAGCCAGGGGGTTGAACTTGACGTGCATGCCGTGCTGGATACGCTCAGACCCGACCTTACGCAGATTGGTTCTCTTCCCCTGCAACAGGAAGAAAGAGACCAACCAGGGCAATGTCACGGTGACTGTATTTACATGCACACAGCAGCACACTTTAATATTCAGCCAAAGACACAAATGATTTAGTCTCGCTAAACAAATGAAATACTTCAAACTTGGACAATGGTTCCAATGCCATGTAAACTGCCATTGCCATTCAGACAGAGCTGCAGTTCTTTATGTAGGTATTTTGCATGTTTTGCCGAGTAATGCTGCCTTCACATGGAACACAGCATACGGCAAATCATGTTAGTGAACGAGAGCAGACGCCGGCAAACGGCATGCTGTCCAAAGTTCAAATAATTAAACTTTTTGCCGTCCTCCGCGACAACATTTACAACCGGATGTTCATAGATCCTTCACACGCGGAGAAAACATCAACAACGAGAGGATGATGAATGCTTTTTGGTGCCACACTAGAATATTAGATAGAACAATTCGGCATCACCATAGCAACTGCCATTCATTAAGAAGTGTTTGCTGTCTACCAGTTTGCCGTGTTCCGTGTGAACGCAGTATAAGCCTCGACAGCCTCCTGATTGGAGGTTTTCACTTTAAGCATGGCACGGCAAAAAACACAAAAGGAACATTTAAGGTTTAGAATCATCTAAAAAAATAAAGACCGAAATATGTTAATATTCATAGTGATTCAATATTCATTGCAATGCCACACATCTATAGACGGTTACAGACAGCCAGGACTCTAGCCCAGCGGAACTCAACCCTGATCCAATTTATTATTTGTCCTCACACTCTCAGCCGACGAGAGGCTGGGTAGCGGCCATTTAAAACCCAGTACTTTTGTTTTGACAAAGTGAGGAGATGTTTTTTCCCACCAGTTAAGAGCGTAGGCACTCGGGACAGAATAGGCATGCTTTTTGGTCTACTGCCTTTGAAAGAATGGGCTCAGTTTGCAACTGTTTATTTTCCATAGAAAGGAGAGTATTTACAGACAATAATATGCAGGGAGACATTTATGATAACATGTAGGACAGTGGGTCGTCCTCCCTGCTCCAACACACCTAATTCACATGAATGGGTCCTTATGGTTCTCTGCTGAAGCCTGCTAATGACCCATTCATTTGAATGGACATCTACAACATCTACAACATGCATGGGAGGGGGTAAGGAACCAGGGCTGAGGACCACTGTACAGCTGCTCCTGCCGGTCAACATGATGGCAGCACGGGCTGTGTTGCTTACCGGGGGAAGAGCCACTTGACCCATGACCTCCGGGGGCTTCAGGGTGTCTTCAGACGAGGTGGGGTAAGGAGGAGGGGGGTACGGGGGAAACTCCTCCCCCGTGGCTCCATGGGGGGGACGAGAGGCATGGTGCCCCACCTCTCCCTCCCCCTCCCCCTCCACTGAGTGGCAGGAGGCGGAGTCAGGGAGGGGAGCACGGGGGGGAAGTGGCGGCGGCGCTGCCTCTCCGGCCTGCTGCTCGGAGCCCCCGCACCCTGGGGCCACGCCCGTCTCCGCGGGAATGGTCTCCATGGCAGCCAGGGTGGTCTTCTGGTAGAGCAACTTCTGGATGTTGGGGCCGGCGGGGCCCTCGGGCTCCGTGATGGAGTTCCTCTTCTTGAGGGGCCGCGGGGCGTGGTGCAGCCGCCGACGCAACCCCTCCAGGTCTGCGTCGCTAGGGTTACGGTGGGAGGGGTTGGACAGGAAGGGGAGGAGCTTGGTGGGGCTGAGAGGGCGTGGCGCACCCCCCCGCTCCGCCTCTGGCCCGGAGACGTCGCCGCCCCCCGCCGACGCACAGCCCTGGTCCACCTCGCTGGCCTCACACCTTCCAGAATGCACCGCGGGGTTGTCTGAGGACGCTGGGAGGACCGGCTTACCATACACTGTCAGGGACGGCCACACACACACACACGCACACAGTTACATACAGCGTGTAGCAGACGGTTTTGTCCAAAGTGTACATGAGTCAAGATGAATAATAGCTCACACATCAGTTATCATAGGCAAACATTCTGTTAGGATCATCAGGGCTAACTTACAGTAGCTGTACATTTTACAATGTATGCATTACCAACTATGATTAAACATACTGTATATAGCACATAGCATTAATACATGGCTGTAGTGGCTGTAGTAATTATTAGTATTAGTATTACTGGTACCTCTGGTGTAAAGGTGGTAGTATCCTCTGGTGTAAAGGTGTTATTAGTATTACTGGTACCTCTGGTGTAAATGTGGTATTAATATTACTGGTACCTCTGGTGTAAAGGTAGTAATAGTATTACTGGTACTGCTGGTGTAAAGGTGGTATTAGTATCATCTGGTGTAAAGGTGGTATTAGTATTACTGGTACCCCTGGTGTAAAGGTGGTATTAGTATCCTCTGGTGTAAAGGTGGCATTAGTATTACTGGTACCCCTGGTGTAAAGGTGGTATTAGTATTACTGGTAACCTTGGTGTAAAGGTGGTAGTATTACTGGTACCTCTGGTGTGGTTGCGGGTCAGGGTGCCCTGGCCTGTCTGCGGGCCCTTGGCGGGTGTGGCCTGCTGGGTGTACATGGAGTAGATTGAGGAGGCAGCCAATGTCTGTGGCTTCTGCAGCACGGGGGGCGGGCCATCTGGGAGTTCAGGGGTTAAAGGTCTCACGGTAGCAGCAGGGGGGCTCTCCTGTTTGGGGGGCAGTGGCAGGGTGTGGAAGTGGCTGGGGAGGGTGGAAGGAGCTCTCTGCAGAGAGCCAGAATGTTTGGTCTTGCCAGGGAACGTTCCGGTGCTGTAGGACACATTGGAGGGCTTCTGAGCGGACTGAGAGAATTGTTTGGGCTTGCTGGGTATGGGCGGTGCCATTTTGGTCAGACCTTGAACTGAAGCCTGAAAGTACACACAGCAGCAAGTCTTACCTACAGTATTTACCATCATTACAGTTTCATTGTGGCTTTCAGCCCGCAAACAGTACCACTGCTAATGTGAATGAAAATGGTGACGCTCAATTATCAATGGATATGTTTTAATACAAAATGTACCTGGGTTTCCCTGAGCATGTTCTCGCTGATTTGATTGGTTCGTGCAGGGACATCGGGTGGGACGTCTGACCCAGAGAGAGTCTGTCCTTCTGCAGCAGAGATAAGACGGAAGCTAAATTAGCAACATCTTCCTCAGAACTACTCAAGATATGCATTATTATGGTGTCACGGTCGATTTATGGTCAAAGGTCACCTGAGTTGTGGATGCCGAGGCCGGACATGCGAGGAAGTGTGGCAGCATGGGCGTGGCTGGACCAATCAGGCAGCTTGGTGCTCTTAGACGTGTGGAAACCTGGAAGAGCACATTCAGAATAGTTTTTTTCTTGTATCGTATCAGCATCAGTGATTGTGTCTGAAGATACACATACATTCCCTTCCAATCCACAACCACAATGGGAGATTGAGAGAAATACATTGACACAGTACCATAAAACTCAGTTTGAAACAGTTTGTTAACTTGTGTGCAGAAGCAGGTTAGCTAACGTGCCATATAAAAGAGAGAAGTATCTGAGTATTTCGCGTCTGTAACGTCTCTCCAGTACCTGAGGCTGGCTTAAGGGGTCTTGGGGGAGGTTTCAGGGAGGAGTCCGGCATGGGAAGGGTAGCAGTGCCATCGGGGTAGGCTGCCTTCACCAGCACCTGCCGAGGAGGCAGCGGAGGCCCCTGGGAGGACAACTGGATGTAAGGACCCACTGCTGCTACTCTGGAGGGACCACAGTGCTGGGGGGCCTGGCCCTCTGGCGCAACCTGGGGGACAGGCCGACAAAAACAAGGTAAGACTAGACAAGACCAGACCAAACAAAATGTTTCTTTAATCAAGCGAGTCCTGGCCTGAACTCACGGGAAGGTTCTCCTTCTGCTGCAAAGCTGCCTTTTTCTTCCATAGCCTGAGACGGAGCTCGGCCACACGCCGGTCCATCGACGCCACCTCCTGGTTCCTCCTGGTAAGACTGTCTCTCTGCTGCTGTAGTTTGGAGCTCTGCTCCTGGTTCAGCCGCTTCCTCAGCTGGAGGAGAGAAGTGCGTGTGTGTGTGTGTGTGTGTGTGAAAAGTTTCTTAATTTAACTAGAACCGCCAAGAATATCTGTATACCTAAAACCACCAACAGGTAAAATGTACCTGTGCGCCTAGATACTGTGTTTCTAGTTCGAAAATGTACTCATTGTATTAATTGTCTTCTAAAATTAGTTTGTTTAATAGTCAGTCTTTTGGTGCTCTAGTTTTATAACTATGGTCTAAATGGGCGTCTTTAAGAACAAGCAAATAAAGGCTATTAAGTAGTAGTGTCTGTAGCATAAAACAGACGGCTGCACAAAAATACAAACTTTGGCAAAAATATATGCATTTTGATTACGGGTAAATATGACCAGGTGTGGCGGTTATAAATGCCTGTGTTTTTAATCTGGATTTAACTTGACTGTATTTAACAATATGGAGTGCAACACAACACAATTTTAGGAAAAGTTTGGGGGACTTCAATATATTATTAACCGGGGATACCTTAGCCCTTTTTCACAAACACATTATTAACCCAAGGTTAACCTAAACCCAGGGCTATATGCTTCACACTGCACTGCTACTATAGCCCTGGGGTAAATGTCAGTTGTCATGTTCCAACTGACAAAAAATCTGACAAAAGCTCTATTGTATTTTAGCCTGTTTCACACTGGCACCTTTTAGGTTTTTAGGGTTAAGTAAAATTTCAGGAGCTAACCCGGCAAACTCGGTGCTAACCCTTCTGTGGAGCAGGGCCAGCTAGCCCAGGGCTAAAGTCGGGGTTAGCCCACTTTGGAATGTTCCAGGATTGTGCCAGTGTGAATGGTTTCTTAGCACCCTTAGCCCGGGGCTAACGCACTTTCAGCCCAGGGCTAATGCACCCTTAGCCCGGGACTAACGCACCCTTAGCCTCGGGGCTAAGAACATTCTAAAACTGACGTTAGCCCCGGGCTAAGCGCAGTGTGAAAAGCCCTTAAGAAAACCATAATACATACTGTATCTATATTGACAGGCTCTGCAATGCATTCTGGGTAGTGTAGTGATTATTTAGTGAGAATGAAGAGCTCACCTGTAGCTCCTGAAGCAGCCGCTCCAGCTCAGCTGAGGAGGAGGAGGAGGAGGAGGAGGTGGGGAGGAAAGGAGGCTGTAGCCGGCTGCCCCTTAGGGCCTCCAACTGCTGTGTCAGCTCCTCCACCTTCGCCGTGGCAACCAGCAGCTCATTCTGCTTCTGCTGGAACACCCCTGTCATCTGCTCCATCTCCTCCACTGACACGCACACACGCACACACACACACACGCACACACACACGCACACACACACACACACGCACGCACACACACACACACGCACAAGTGTAAACACACTATCTGCACCTTACTAGAGGAATTTCAACACACCTACACACACACACACACACACACACACACAAACTTCTAAAGACACATTCATTAGAACATTTGATGTGAATGTAGTCTGTAGAGAAATTAAGTGGACTCTGTATGCATGACCCTGTGTGCATGACCCTGTGTGCATGCTACAGAATGCATTCAGCAGCACTCGCGTTAGACATCATAGAGGGCATTTGCGTACGTGTGCTTGGGCATGTGCACCTTAACACGGGTACAGTACAACAATGCACAGCATCCATCCACACCCTGTGCTCACACACTGCCTGACTGACAGACCCAGTTTGTTGTTGCTGAGACGTTTGTGCTCCACTTGGCCCCTGAGGGCCCGGACCCGCCTCAGCTTGGCCTCCTGGTTCTGAGCGTTCTGCCGTAGCTGCTGCAGTCGTTCCTGGTCCGAGACCAGCTGCTGGCGTGGGTCCTGCTGCTTCAGGTAACGCAAACGCTGCTCCTGGGTCAGACCCAGAACACACACACACACACACGTCAGTCTGAGGTAAAACGGCTTTAGTACTTCCAATGGATATTCTCATATTTCAACATTAACAGTTGAACAAGCTAGTGTTACAGTTGTTTCTGTGTGTGTATGCGTGCGTGCGTGCGTGCATGTGCGTGTCACCTTTGAGGCTAGCAGCTGCTGCTGAGCATCGATCTGCTGCTGCTGTCGCGCGGCCACGTCCTGCAGTTCGGACAGAGTGACGTCTAGACGTGCAGAGTTCACCTGCACACACACACACACACACAGGGCACATGCACTAGCCTGTTACAGTTAAGTGTCTATCACAACATGGGATTACTGGTTACCAACACCAGTGGAAAGAAAAATGTGATGATAAAGATTAGCCGGGTTAATACAATTGTTTGTATGCCGATACATGCCCACACTCATCACATAACCATGTCATGAGTTCTGTTTGTCAGTCAGAATGAAGGTCACATTCCCCAACAGAACTCCATTATGTGTATGTTGTTTAGGACAAGATGGCCAAACATTAACCCTCACCCCGTTATCCATAGAATTCTTCCTTCTGCTCATCTGGTCAGCCAATCGCAAACCACCTGCCGAACACAAGACGCCCTGTTAGCGCTGAGTTACATGTACGTGCTGTATGTTAAGGTTACTGTATATGCCATGTTCAAACAGGAGCTCTTCCAACTTAACGCCCAGGATCATTTGAATGTTAGCCCATCACAGAACCCCCTGGATCCTCTGAGATCAAATCACCTCGTTCTGTGTTAGTCTACCTACTGCTGTTAGTGTTTCAAACACACCCAGTGGGCTTTATGCCTATTACCTACATGTAACGATCAGTTACATCAACGCTTGATGCACAGCATAATATAACAGCATAATGTACAGCATGTATTATCTTACAGGCCCATTGAACACAGCCATTATGTGTCATGTATGTGATGTTCTGATCTGTTTTATAATTAACACAGCCTTGCAGACCAAGCAGAGACTTGCATCCATCGCTATTCACTAGAGACAAGTAGCCCACCCTTCAGCCATGGTTATATAACAGCAGGACATTCCTCTGCAGGCTGATTCCTATTAATGGTTCCCCTGTTGAGGTTGAACTAACCGGTACCAAGCCTAGAATTAACACCAACAGCTCATTAACTGAGGTTTACTGGTTACGGTACACCACACAAACATTTTTAAATCTCCTTTTAGCGACTAAGCATTCACATGACTCAGCTACTCTAAAAGTATAGCCACATACTGTATTTCCTGGGATCCAGGCTGTGAAAATCCTACTTTTGAGAAGAAGATATAATTCTTTACATTTACGTTTATGGCATTTTGCAGACGCTTTATCCAAAGAGATTTACATGTAGTACATTTGTCAATAGTTGGACAGGTCATACACCAGCAATTGTAAGCAAACAATATAAAAATATAATAGTTACAGCATCTTGTCATTATGACTACTACATGTCAATATATCATTAAATCATTAAATCATTCATCAATATTCCTAATGGCCAAAATACTAAAGTGCTTAATACACAAGAGCAGGAGAATATATTTTTGTATTTAAATAAGAATAGACAGAAAGAATATAAATAGCATTCCACGAGCAAACTTGAGTTAGGATATTCTGTTGTTATCCTGGTTGAAATGTGCAATCATTTTGTATCATATGTTGACATATGGGCACACACAGACACGCGTGCAAGCGCACACACACACACAGGGCCTCTGACAGGCATGTGTTTGGTGTCATTGCATCCTAACACAACCTGTCTTTGTTCACATTAACCAGGTGTCAACGGTCAACCTCCACACACAGCAGGGTTTCACACAACCACAGAGCAGGATTATCACAAAGCTCAGTGTTTGTAGTTCTCCTCTAATATGTGTCCTGCAAACTCCCACATTGCCTACATGACTCAACTGCATCTCGTGTTAATACATATACATACTATTTATATTTCTGTGAATGATATAAAATGGGGGTAGACGCATTAAATAATGAAGCCACATGATTCCCAGACAAGATAGGTACAGTAGAGTTAGCAGAAGGGATTGTGCATGCGTTTTTCAGGACAAAAACAAGCACTTATCACAGGCGGGGTCACAATGCGCTGCTGGCCCACTGGGAACTGATTCAGCACTAAGCTGATTAGCATTTGTCTGTAGATGTATTTACACACTAGTCTGTTAAAGGTCTCATGTCCCTATAAAGAGGAGCCTTGGACCCAAATATACAGTAAGAGCAAAACACTGAAATATCTGCCACTGATTGATTAGAATGAATATTTACAAAATAGGTAATTCTGCGCACTCTTTCATCCAATAAGAATTTGGAGTTTCATAAATGGTTTTAAAATGACGCCTCCTGTTAGAATAGAGTAGAATTACAAGTAGCCTACTGCAGGGGGTATATACGGGTTTGGCATCTTGCTCTACAGATCATCCCAAGTAGGCCAGATGTGAGGCTTGGACCTAAAGACGTCTGGCTAGAAATGGAACACCCAGAGCCTGTTCAGGCGTGTTCAGGTGAGTGTTCAGGTCTTGAACACAGCCGAACAGTAGTGTACCTGGCTCCGGCGCTGGTTGGTGTCTTAGGATGAACCGTAGCTCCGCCCTCTGCTGACCCCAGCCTTGCAGGACTTCCAGCATGCGCTCACTCTCCCCCACCACGCGCTCTGATTGGCCGAGACGTGTGTGATATCAACATGAAACGTTAGTCTTATTTCAAACATCGCAAAAACAATTATAAATCATACATCCAAGTTTACGTTAATTAGTTTAAGCGCTGACTCCCAACTAAATGACAACTAATGTAACCTCAATTATTTTATTTTTTTTCTTTAACAGCTCCCAGATCCCAACCTTTCTCTCATAGCTCACTGGGTTGTACATTGGGGACTGAGCTGAACCACAATGTGACTTTATTGCTGCGGTGGTAAGGGTAAAGATTGGTTTAGACAACGTTTGTAATTGCTTGTCCAATCACACAAGCTAAAGAGTGTCACTTTAACCTGAGCACTGTGTCACAATGCAGCAGGAGGAGACACTATTTATTTTGGTTGAGCGCTGCTATTTTTCTGCTCAACAACAGCTGAAAGATGGCACAGCACCTCTCCCTAGCTCTCCAATCACATTTAAGAAAGGGTGGACCTACAGTAGCATCAAATAAAACACTTTACATTCTCCAACAATCCCTCCAATAGCAACTCATCTCTGCAGAACTCTCAGCAATGCCAGCCTTCGTTGCAGCATTCCTGGCATTCCCGCCAGACTCACCTGACTCTCTCCATGTCTCAGCCAGGTAGCATTCTCCCTCTCCGGGCTCTTTACACAGCTCCACCACATCCCTGCAAACCGTTTCCGGGGTGATTGGCACCTCAGTGACATGCTGGTCACTGTTGCTAAGGTACACGGTGAGAAACATCTAACGAGACAGAAAACAAAATTAATGAACGGGTGATGTTACTTAGCAACAATGGATGCCATCCATGTATTTGAAAGCGGTATTTCACATGAATCTTCTTTGCCATTTACTGACATGGTGGAGTTTACCCAGAGACTGACCACATACTGAGAAAGTCTTGCTTGATTAGTAAACATTTTAGAGATGGGACCCTCAGGATTAAAGAGAGATAGCGAGGTAAAGCTTTTCCCTCTAAAACAGACATATTAAATGTATCCAGGCTATAGTTAAAGAGGCAGTTTGTATGCATAATGAGGACAGAGAGATAAGGCAACCTAGCACCATAGCGCATCAAGCTTCCCACCAAGAAAAAACTAACATTGCACCAACAGAACAGGTATTAAATGTCACCTTGTGTTTTTTTACGTTAAAAATTAACCGTCAAGGTGAAGGGAAGATGATGAAAGCTACAGTGGAAGCATCTAAAAAGCTTAGCTTAACTTACAATACATAACTGTCTGCAACAGCAAGAAGATAGCAAAGAATAGACTATTATTTATCTGGGCCCAGCATTAGATAAAGCGCTTGTAGCCTAACAAGAGCTATATACTGCAGTTCAAATATATGGACCATGTTCACAATGTTCACAGATAAATCTACCTTTAACACTTTTCTCTTAGCAACTACTGTACAGTACAACGCTGCGATTACCTTTGGGTGTCGTAGAGCAGCTAACCACCAAGTTACACACCAAAATGTAACAATAGGACATTGCCTGATTGTGTGTAATAAACAGGTCCCGTGTGAACGTCTCAAACTTTGTACTATCTTCCCTAAATAACACGCCAAGACATTTCAAAGGACATAGAGCAGCAGGCTGGAGGTGGGATGTGAGCCCCCTGCTGCAGAACAGATGGTTCGGTACCATTGTGTCAGCCAAAACAGCACAATGTAGAAATATACTCTTAGATAGGTACTATTTTTAACAGGAAAATATGTGTCACTTTTGGCAAAAAACTGTTTTGTATTACTTAGCAACCAAATGAACATATGTTATGTTACTATCTATAACTGAACATGTCCCCGTGCATAATCTCTGCAGAGAACAGATACATTAATTGGCCCCTTTTCTCCATTATTTAAAACACTGAGATGAGGAATATGTCTGTGTATATTTATGACTGTAAATCAGATATGTTCAGAAAAGATTAGGCACTGTGAATGAATACCGTAGTCCCACTCACATTGCGTCAGCCAAAGTCAATGTGCGTGAATGAGAATGACAAAAGCACGTCTGCTGCCGATGGGGCTTACATGAAGTCTGCCACCTGTCAGAGGGAGCACTCATCCACTTTAATGGAGGACACAAAGACAGGCTTAGTGTGGACATATTCTCCAGACGTCCTGCTGTCCTACATACGACATCACGTCAAAATAGAACACTCATAGCCTCGTGCTGAACTGGGTCAACATTGGTGTCAACACACCAGGCTGTCAGTCACTTTATGGAGGTCAACCAGGAAGTGCTGTAGCCAATCAAGACACAGAGCAGGCGGGAGAAGGACTGATTGTAGTTATCAATGCATCAGCAGACACCCTCAGCTTCTACTCCAGAAGAACTAGTTCATGGAGGACTTCTTGCAAATCTAATGGTGGCATCAAATTCATGTCTGTGCAGCTGGGAATCTAACCCATATTTGGTAACAAACGAGGCATTTCCAACTTCAAAATGCCTCATAGTCCCTCTTTATTGGCATCTATTTAGTAGAACATAAGCATTGCAATTTCATGAGAAACTTTTTTTTTAAGGCCGTACTCTCCTAAATTTCCACAGGCAGAAACCACAGGAGATTAAATATTATTTTCATGGCCTGTAATTAGGCGCAATTAGCGCAATGTTATGCTAGTAAGCATAACTCCCTCCTGAAACACACGCCGCTGATTTGAATAAGACAAAGAAGTAATCCTTAAATTGAGACTTGTGTTATGATTCCAATCAGACAACATGAGGCCTGATCAAAGAAACAATAACACAGACACGTTCGCACACAAAGGCCAGCCCTGAATTAACTTTGACATCACAGTGAAGGCTATTCAGGTGTAAATGTCCACATCATCTTTTTGAAACAGTTGTTTTATCTATTTCCTGGCAGCATTGTTATACTATTGTATTGCAGTAGTGCTGTACTTGTTAAATGCAATGATGTACTACTTGTAGGACTTGTTTTATATTGTAATGGTAATATTACTGTAATGTATTCTGTTAACAGTCTGGGAATGGCAGTTTAGTGAGACTCCTGTGTGACCGGTTGCCTCAAAAATACAGAGTGGCGAACCGGCAAAGCCATATGGCTTAACAGCTTCACGTGACTGGACAATATAGGATTAACTCCCCTCCCCCACTCCTGGTCTCTCTCCCCCTCTCTGCCTCCCATTCAGGGGTGACAGTAAACAGAGGGGTTGCGTTCAGCCCGAGTTAGAGGAAAACTATCAGCAGATGAATGTGATATGACACATACTCCGGTGCCTTGTAAAATTGTGAAAGAGAACATGTGGATATGTAGAGCGTATGAGGAAAAACTGGACATGCTGTCTCTACATAAGTGTGTAGAGAAGTGTAGCCTATATCTGAAGGGATGAGGTCTTCACACCTCAAACTATGCAGAATGAGTCTTGAATACAATTCCTACTTGGCCTGGAGCTGATTGTGAGTGTCCTTTCTGGTTACTGTGGTAACTGTTGCCAAGACACCAGGGTGCTCCAGTGATCATGGAAGGAGTCTGATTGGACGTAAGAGAAGGAGGTGTGTTCAGAAGAAGCTCAAGTAAATTTGTGTCTTTGACCTTGTTATTACTATTGTATATTATTATTATTATTATTATGATTATTATTATTATTATTAGTCCTGCCATTCGTCTGGTTTTTAGAGAGTGGCCAGTGAATTTTACATTCTTAATGTTTTAGTTCCATTTAGCTGCTAATTTGGTGCAAGAAATGTTGACACTCTTGACTGATTTGTTGTACACAATGCATCTTGAATGTTGAAGAACCTGGTGTGTTTTTGGGAAGTTTACCAAATTCCTCTCTATTGTCATCTGTTTGGTTCCTCTCACAATCCTTCCTCTTCTTCTCTGCATCTTCCTCTTTTCTTTAATACGTGATACGTCTATTTATGTGTAATACAAGGTTAAGTTACAGTGTTTGAGATGCATGACTGATGATGTCTTCCCAGGTTGAAGGCAGCCATTGTTTGCTATGTGAAATCATACAACCCAACATGTGATAGATGGGATGCGCATACAGTAAATGTTGCATATTCAGCACAATCAGATATCCATCCCATAATGTGACTGACTTGTCAGAACTGTCACATTGATATCTGTCAGCCTAAGGCCTCTGGCTGCACACATCAACTGATAACTTATGAATGTGTGTCTTGTTTCCCCTGCACTGTGCAAAGTTAAATTTGCCTTATGTCAATAGGCGCAATGGAATTTTCTACATTCATAGGAACCTTTCTATAGGATCATTTTGTCTGGTTTATTCTAATCCTAACGATTTTTTTCCTATATTTTATGCATAATCTTGATTGATTAGATAGATAGATAGATAGATAGATAGATAGATAGATAGATAGATAGATAGATAGATAGATAGATGATAGATAGATAGATAGATAGATAGATAGACATTTCTGTTTAACTGCTGCTTACAAACAAACGATTAAGCAAAAAGGTTGCATTTGTTAGTATGGCACCTGCTGTATTTCTTAGAAAGCACGAGAAAATTAAAATATACTGGCAGAAGAGTGTGACTCACCGGCATCATTTTTTCGTTAGTCTCCAGTTAAGGAAGCAGGTATGATTACTAAGCGATACAAAGTCCCTTCAGCCCCCTGTTCTGGTACTCAGGTTTTTCTGATGCCGCTGCGCTTAGGCTATCCCTCGACCTGTTGAAATTACCAGGCCTCCTATCCTGAGAAACTGCCTAGGAAAAATATTATTTTATACAGAATTGACCCAGGAACACCTCTACACTGGCCCAGGACTGGCTGGTCTCCAGTCCTTTAGAAATGATCGATGAGCAGAGCAGGAACAGCCAGCAAGTCGTCGGTGCATGCTGAATTTCCTCTCACGATTCACTCTTAATTCGGTTGAACATCCAAGACTAGTGTTTCCATATCACGACGTTGTAGCAGCTGCAGCCCAACCCAGCTCGACGCGGCTCTACTCAGCCTGTGCCCAGCAGCTCCCCAACGTATACGCACCTCCTGCCAGCCTCCAATGGACTGATAGCGGGGTGAATTGATAAGGATGTCTGTGTTTCGCCCCCTACCGGCTAGCCAGCCGAGGTGCATTTTGTGTCAAATAAGGTCACAACCTTGCTGTGAATGGCTGGATGTTAACCATAAAACTATAACACATACGGCAAATCAGAGCAATTAGGCCCAAATCTGATTTTGATGGATTTTCTGTCAGTGTAATCGCTAATTTAATTGACTTTAATTTACTGACCCAAAGGGAATAGAAAATGTATTTAATTGACTTTAATTTACTGACCCAAAGGGAATAGAAAATGTATTTATTTTTACCCCCATCCCCAACACTTGAGTTTTAACATGTTGTGTTTGGCTTGTTGCCAGCCAGGTCCCCAAAAGTAAATACAGCCACTTAAGTAATCGATTTAATTAATTATTTTAATTAACTTTCTTATATAATTGAACACATGTACAGTAAAAATGGTCACACTATAATTTAATTGGTCTCAAAATATAAAAATAACTAGGCTATGTAAAACTGCAAAGAACTAAGAAAGCCCTTGACCAGTTGAAACATTCAGACATACATATACCCTCAGATAGTTAAATTACTGGGAAAGTCAACACTCCTCAATGTCTTTTCCTCACCCAAAGCTTAATGTTTATGTTTTCTAAGCATAACTGTGCATAACTGTACATAAAAAGTACCACAAACATCTCAGAAACCCTTTAGAGTCTGTCGGATTCAGACTCTGGCCCGGTTTCTGAAGGTCTGGGAGCAGGGAACACCTCCTGGTTGACCGGGGGTGGTGTGGTTGGAGGGCTGGCCATCATTTTGGGCGGGGTCCCCGGTGCGTAATTCTTCTCCGCCTGGTTACGATGATTCCCCTTGGGACGGCTTTGCCTGCCGTCAGCCTTTAGCTGGAAGCGCTTGAGCTTGACCATGTCCTTGGCCTGCCGGGTGCACGGCAGCAAGATGGCCACGTCTTTGCGGAACTTGGAGCTCGGGCCGAAGTATATGAGCGGGTTGTAGAAGCTGGCCGACTTGGCGAAGAGCCGGGTGAAGATACTGGTGAGGCTTGGAACGTGGAAGCCACACGCTGACCATATGGAGACCACAGCATAGGGCGACCACGCCAGAATGAAGGCTGTGCAGATCACTATGGAAACCTAAGAGAGACAGACAGAGAGAGACAGACAGAGGGAGAGAGAGAGAGGGAGAGAGAGAGACAGACACAGAGAGACAGAAAGAGAGAGAGACATTGAGAGAGAGAGACAGACAGACCGACAGACAGACAGACATAGAGAGACAGACAGACAGACACAGAGAGACAGAGATAGACAGACAGACAGACAGACAGACAGACAGACATAGAGAGACAGACAGACAGACACAGAGAGACAGAGATAGACAGACAGACAGACACAGAGACATACAGATATAGAGAGACAGACAGACAGACAGACCCAGAGAGACAGAGACAGACAGACAGACAGAGAGACAGACAGACAGATATAGAGAGACAGACAGACACAGAGAGACAGAGACAGACAGACACAGAGACAGACAGACAGATACACAGACACAGAGACAGACAGACATAGAGAGACAGACAGATATAGAGAGACAGACACAGAGACAGACAGACAGACAGATACACAGACACAGAGACAGACAGACAGACATAGAGAGACAGACAGACAGAGACAGACAGATATAGAGAGACAGACACAGACACAGAGACAGACAGACAGACAGACATAGAGAGACATATTCTGGACACATAGCAATACGAGACTCACTATAGTGACGTCTCTCTCTATCTTGCTCTGTCTGTCTGTCAGGTCTCCCTCGGAGTAGATCGCATTGCCTCTCTTCACCGCGTTGATGATGGACACGTAGCAGAACAGCATGACCAGCACAGGGATGAAGAAACAGCAGGTGAAGATGGAGATGATGTAGGACTTATAGACAACAGAGTAATTGGCTTTGGCCCAGTCGATCTCACACGTTCCGTAGCCACGATCTGCAGGATGATGCAGTGGAACGTACACAGGGTTATGGTGCGCTAAAAGGTTACATTCATCAAAACACTTGACCTACTAGGCTATGTATTGTAATTGTAAGCTAATTGTACGCTTATACAGTTTGTCAAATTCACCAAATATATACTAACATTCTACTAGTTTACTGTTCTCTCTTTTGCTGAAAAAATAATCCGGTACTTTCTACACAGCCATGGCTTCGTAAATTGGAACACAAACAAAGTGCTGCATACCAGCACACAACAATATACGATGGGCTTTGCAACGCGTTTCAATATTACGGAGCTTCTAAAGGGATTTTGTTGTCATTTGAATTCAAGGTTAGCAAGCGTTCTGGAGAATTACGTCCCCTTCCTTTAAATATGCAAGCTGTGACTGTGACTGTTTGAAGTAATTGACTGTTTTCCTACCAGTGTAACTCCCCCAGCCTAGCAGGGGTGATCCAGCCCAGAACATGGATCCACACCAGATCATCACCAGGCTGATGGCAATGGTGTTGTTGGTGATGTGGTGAGCTACAAAACAAAGTCCTGTGACATTCTGACAGGCATGCTTCCACACAACACAACACAACACAACACAACACAACACAGCACAACGGCTCCCTCTCTAGACTCTGGTTTCCCCGCTGTAAACATCTACAAATTAATAATCAACACATACTTAACTCAACCATTGACTATAAAATGTTATTGAAAATGCACACAATGTATTATACTGATGATACATATATCATTTAATTTGGAGAGGTGGGCATCTGAATGTCTGCCATTTGACCATCCCATAATGTCTTATTTACAGCCCTATAATTAACTGATATAATGATTATTATTAGTGTAATATTGTGGTAAATGTTGTTACCCCTGTTTGGATGGCATCCTTTGATGTAACGCGTAGCACTGATCACTGTCAGCGTCAAGATGCTGATCAGGCCAAACACCAGGGTGAAGAAACCATCCACCTGGTCGGGCAGGACAGATGCTCAACAGATGGACCAGAACAATGGAATCTAATACTAGCTGTACGCTGTAAGCGTTTAAATTACACTTAGAAGTAATAACGCTGTGTTTAGATTAGCATAACCTAACCGTCCTTCTACAAACAACTCACACCCTAAAGGGCTAAACTAAAAATACAACTTAAATGATCTTATTGTTAATTCAAAATAATTTGATAATAACAGAATTTCCAGGAAAGTGCAACACAATACAATAGATACATTATATGTATCAGACAGTGGTACTGTAGTATGGGCTTGCAGGTGTTGGACTGGACTTTGGTCTCACCTCACAGGTCCATATGGAGGAGATCAGGTAGCCATTATCTTTGAAGACATAGAAGATCTCAATGATTCCTCTGGAGTATCCAAACACGGCGATGCTGGCGTCAGAGATGGCCAGGTTAAAGGTCAGGTAGTCGGTGGGTTGTAGGGTTGATCTCTGCTTGTACAGGATGAAGAGCACGAGGCTATTGCCAAACCATGACAACCAACCTGGGGAACCACAGAGTACATGGTGTTTTAGAAGAGGAATAGTTTCATTTGACTTAAATGACAATAATAGATCAGCAGATTCAACTGTTATAAGATTATATAAGATTAGGCGTTCAGGGGGGAGGCAGGGGATGTGTCCCCATCAATATTTAGAACAAGTGTATTTGATGCAGCAAAGGCACAAATTGATCCATAAGAATTCACCCGAATGCAGAAAATGAAGTGGTTGATATTGAAAATCTTTTGGGGAAGGACCCTCAGGACACCCAGCCAATGTTCCAACAAAATGGAAGATGAGATGTGTTATCTAACTAACAGTGGGGATATACAGTAAGACTTGTAATGGGCTCCAAGTTAGTTAAGATGTTCATTTTTTTCAGTCCAGATCTTGTTGTTATGTTGTCTGGGCTTGGCTTGTGCACCTCTTATTATGCTGGAAAAAGAATCAGCGGCTTCAGACACTTACAGGATCTCCTTGCAATTGGCTAATTACTAAATCCCATAACACAACCACAGGCTAATTACTACACTTTATAGGCAATGTTGCATAATGGACCATTCTTTAATGTGTTTCATTATTGTCATAATGTATTACTTTAGGTGTTCCACAATTACCTAGAGCAAGCAGGTAGACACCGATGATGGTCTCACCCTGGTCGGACAGCGGGGAATCCCTGCTCGTGTGAGTGAAATTATTGTTCCTCCAGGCAGCGCCTGCATTCTGGAAGCCGCTCAGCAGCGACATGGTCCGACCCGTGATAGTCTCTCACCCATGCACGTAGCTGAACTCTGGGAGTACAACTGCTCCTATAACTGTAAACATAACAATATAATATTATGGACGATAGTTCCAGATCCGCGTGGTAAATCCGGTCTAAATAGGCTTTAGGCTACAGAGTCTCTCCGGGTCTGTGTGCACTGCATGGTGTCCAAGGCGTGACGTGACTTTCTAATCCACAGCATTCAGAAACCACCTGTTGACTCTTGTTGTCCCTGTTGTCCTTGGTCCAAGTTGAAAAGACAGACAACACATAACTTGTCCACCAATTTCTGTTAAATGTTCCACCTCAACACGTCCGCACGCTGTAGGCCTGAGGATCTGTCCAGTGCTGAAACTGACATCCAGTGCTGATTTGAGAGGAATAACTCTTTACACTAGAATAAATTAAGGTTTTTATTCAACGACTAGGGCTAATAGGCTATAGGCTATGTCATACCGTTCATATTAGGCTAGAAATTATACGTAGCCAAACTATTATCACACAAAATGCATATTGGACAAAAACAATGACGCGCGAAACGTTATTGTTGCTCACGTGTTCATAGCCTATTTTTTTCGAGACAGCCTACATTGGGCTATTTGCAATTTATATGTTGAAAAGCGTAATTGCCCCCTCATACCCCAGGCAATCTGCAGTCCCATCTTGCACACATAGGCATAGCATACAGTCCCCATATTTTCACATTTCCTGATAGATTTATTTAAGATATGATTTCTAGACATATTTCAGTTAATGCTCCCTCTCAACTGGTCCAGGCTATCTCATATAGTATAGCCCAGGGGTGCCCAACCCTGGTCCTGGAGGGCCCCTATACAGCATGTTTTAGATGTCTCCCTGCTCCAACACATCTGATTCTAATGAATGGCTCGTTATCAGTCTCTGCAGAAGCCTATTGATTAGAGTCTGGTGTGTTGGAGCAGGGAGACATCTAAAACATGCCAGGACCAGGGTTGGGCACCCCTGGTATAGCCTATAGGCTACAGATATATTGCCTTCCTGTTGTTAGTAGACCTATAGGCCCGTGCTTGGGTTGTAATATGTGGTATTACCATCACCGTACATTCCCTACGAGTGGGTGACCTACCATGTTTAATGTATGCCTGCACTCCCCTATCACCCTGGGTACAGGTGACATTAGCAACCCCCTGCTGACACTGGAAACACAATGTTGTCATTCGCAGGCTGACTCACAAAGCTGAATAATCTAAGGAGTACTGTAATGGTTGTCCTACTTTCATCCCCACAATAAGTATACAGTACCACACTGTCAGTTGAACACATGTACACACAGACCGGTGACCTAAGGGTAGTATTGATCTGGCACTGTTGATGTTAATTAAAGTGTCATCATGTGAATACACTGCTATAAAGCAGAAGAAAAAAAAATCAATGTACGTCACAACGCAGCCTACTAATAATCAGTATACAACACTCACATGCTGAAGTACAGTATAGGCACTGCAATCAGGGAGCATTGTTTGGCTTGAGGGCATAGCGGGACAGATGAGTGTACTGTAAGCCCCATCTGTGACTTTACAGGACTAAAGATACAGATTACGTGTAATTAGATTCTATTCAAGCACACTGAACATGGCTGTCGAAGTCAAGTCGTGAAGCACAGGTCTGTGTTTCTAGGCAGGCAAATCACATGGCTGAATTATAACGCTTCAAGCTCCTGGTGCTGATGTCAGAGAAAAAAAACACCTTCACCTGTACAAGTTTCCTTCTGTTGTTCAACAGCATATGAAACAATATAGCATGTGGTCATTGTTTCACCAGCAGCAGCTATACTGTAGGCCTATGTATCACAGGAAAAATGTGTTGTTCACTTAGCAGTCTTTTTTCTGAACTTGATAGAATTAGCTCATTATCCAACTTGTCAGCCACAGTAAGAATCATATTGGAATTTAACCATATGCAGCCATACTGTATAGTAAATCTGAGGAGTGATTAAATAATTTAAGGCAGATGATAGATTGGTAAGTTTTACCTTTAAGGCAGTGTGGATGGGAAATAGGATGTTCTTGAGAAACATTATCAAACGTAAAAAGGATAATCACATTTGTGTGAATGTGCCTTGAAAGTAGGTCTTTAATTTAGAAGAATATGGTAATATCATTGCAAGACAATGGCTCACAATGACAAGGCTCACAAAAACAAATAAATAAAAAACATTTTATTAAAAGTTTACACATACAAACACCTATATTTCATGATGTTTTACGTGTCGTAACATCTGAAAAGAGGACATTGTCTACATACTGCAGGTAAAATCATTCAGCTGTACATTTACTTTTAATGAATACATTTTCACCCTTATGGAGAAGTCACATTGGATTACCATTCATTAACGTTGATGCGTCACCATATTATACAGACATCCTCTTTCGTCCAGCAATATTTCTGATGGCAAACCAATCTTTCTGGTTCATAACTTCAGGGTTTCCCACTCTGCTGAGAACAGCATGCAGTGAGGATAGCTATCATGTGGAATGAACCAGCTTCAAAACTTTTAATACAATTCATTTCCATCTTAAAATGTACGATACTCAAGTTTAAATTATTTTTTGGTTAAAATCTTGAACAATCACAAACAGATGTGATTTTTGCCAAACAGGACAGCTAAAGATAGTCAAAAACAGGCAAAATGTCAGAGATGGCCACATATAGTGCACCACAATGAATAAAGCACAATGTGCACTCTCAACAAACATAGAAACACGTTTCTTAATTTGCAGTGTTTGTCCTATTATTAAAAAGTGCAATTCATAAAAAACCCTGCAGTTTTCTTGTGGACAATAAGCTACTCGAGAAGCATTTCTGCTGGTTTTCATTGGATTGAATAGCAGTGAATCATCATAGCGTGTCTAGCGGATCTGACTGCTCTCAAAACACATTGTTCAAATCCCTGAAACACCTGGGAAACAAACCATGACTGTGGCTGTACCTGGGTGGCTCCCAGGAGTAATGTGGATATTCAGGGCTCAGACAAAATGTTTCATGTAGGTCAAATACCATTCAGAGAGCTCATTGTAGGACAAAAGTAAAGCACAGCAACTTCCCACTTGACGCTGACATTGTCATTATTTACGTCTGGAGGGATTTTCTCAGTAGATATTTCTACCATTGTGCCAAAAGTACAAAGAGCGACAGTTCCAATATGGAAATATTGTCGAAGCTTCACTCCTTGGTTGGGTTATACAGAACCACTGTTTTATAAAACAACTGTGCCCAGAAGTGCACATGGCTAAAGGGGGAGGAGCATAGCAGAATGCAAGGCAATCAGCGCTCAGGTGTGGGCGGGGCACACTTGTGGCCCAAGTTCCAACTTGGTCATGAAGTGAACCTTTTAAACTACAGACAAATGCATTCATTGTCAAGGAGTGCACCTTTAAACTGCAGACAAATGCATTCATTGTCAAGGAGTGCACCTTTAAACTACAGACAAATGCATTCATTGTCAAGGAGTGCACCTTTAAACTGCAGACAAATGCATTCATTGTCAAGGAGTGCACCTTTAAACTGCAGACAACATGTATCCATTGGATTCCCTGCTGGCAGTGTGCATGTTTACATGGAGTGTGTATGCGTGTTTTGTCATACTGCAGTAGTGTCGCCATAATCTCTGTTCCAGCGGACGTACAGGTCTAGCGTGTGCGTTCCCACGCTTGGTTTTATCTTCTTCAGGGACTCCACAAAGTCACTGAGGCGAATGTTTCTAACCTGCACAAGACATCATCACGTAATGAGCAAACGACTTACCTTCAGGTAACGCACTATTGTATGTTTGCATTTCCGGCTAGCTCAACCAAAACACTGTAGTGTCTGCTCTTTGCTTAGGTTCCTACTTATTTAGCATCTTACATTTTCTTACAGGTAAAATGTAAAACAATGAACCCACCTCATTGGCAGACATGTTCCTGACTTGTTCTGGACGCAACTCTATCACAGACAAAACCATAAACAGTGTAACTAATATAATAATGGATGGAATGGTTACAAGCAATACACACGTTGGATTATTGTTACACACAAGTATCAATCCTCGACAACGTATTGTATATCTTACCTCTGATTGGACCCAATGAGGAATCTTTAGCCAATGAGGTCAGATCACTGCCAGAATACCCTTCTGTCATTCTGACCCAACACACACACACAATTAGACAGAGACCAAATATTCTGCATATATTAAACTCTACAGACTGTGCGTGTGTGTTACCTGGCTAGCTGGTTTAGTTCCTTCTGTGTCAGAGGGCTTCCATGTTTACACAGAAGGTTCTTCAGCAGCTTAAAACGAGTCTACACACACACACACACACACACTTTAGGGAGAGTTAACTAGTTTGAATTGAATTTTAAATAGGGTATTTTTTATATACAGTATATGTTTTTTTATGTCTGAAATTAGTCAAAATAATACAAAGTGAGTTATTAAGTTACAAATATCTGGAAAAGTGATTGTTTCTACTGTATCTTCACCTTAAGGCAATACATTAATTAATTAAAGTGACTTTTTCTAAATTTATCCTGTGAGAGTAATTTTTTTTGAAGATATGTATTTATCTTAAAACATCTTACGTACCTCCTCGGTTGGTAGGCTGACATACACACGCTTAGCAAAACGCCTGGACAAAAAGTGAAAGAGAAATGTCACCGCCCTGCCCAGTAACTGACCAGCAACCAACCAATCAACCAACCGACACACATCACCTGAGAACTGCCTCATCCAGTTCCTGAGGGCGGTTAGTGGCACCCATTACCAGGACCTTATCGTCGTTTCCTGACTGGACCTACACACACAGTAATCAACATCAACCTACAGAGTCTTAAGTGTGTATCAAAAAACAGAGAGAGGGATACATTGTTCTCTACCCCGTCAAACTCTATCAGGAACTCAGTCTTGAGCCTTCGACTGGCGTCATGCTCCCCTTCCCTCCTCTCACACAACAGACTGTCCACCTCATCTGAAAAAAAGTCACGATCATTAATGTTGAGGAAAAAAAAGGGGTCCACACAGATTTGCGTTACAAAAACGATGTATTGTCCCAACGCTATGGATGAACTGGCCACATGGCACATGTTGAGAGCAGACGTTACCTATGAAGATGACAGACGGCTGCAGTTCACGGGCCACTGAGAACAGAGCTCTGACCAACTTCTCCCCTTCTCCAACCTGCAGGAACACACATGGCATATATGCTAACTCATTACACAACACTACTGCAACGGGTCTGATCAAACCAAGCGGGAACCTCCGGTGCCGAGAAATGAATTCAACACGGAAGTGCCAAAGCCTGCAGTTCATCAAATGACCACTTGAGGTTGGCTACAAAAGGGAGTCAATCCCCATAGACTACAATGTTAAAATGTCCGACTTTACAGCAAAAATAAACATGTTTACAGTCTGGTTCAAAAACAAAATGCGTTCTTGAGAAAAGCTAAGGGTGACGTCATGGAAGGTTTGTCCATTTAAATATAGCCTATGGATCAAACCTGCTACCATGGTAGCCCCACTCTCTCCCTACTGTACCAGCAGAACAGTGTGGTTGTCAAATGTGCCAAAATGTGGCTTAGAACATGCATTCTTTAGACATGCATAGCAGCTATGAGTGCATATTTACATATTCTTCTTACGTATTTTGATGTTAAACTGGCCGCACTGATGTTGAAAAATGTGGAGTTGGACTCCATGGCAACAGCTTTAGCCTGGAGAAGAAAAAGATATATAATTGAGCTTCCTAAAAACACACAATACCTCTAGTTGATGATTTACCCTTTCTTCACCTACACCAAGGGTGGGGAATCCTGGTCCTGGAAGGCCGTTGTCCTGCATGTTATAGATGTCTCCCTGCTACAGCACACCTGGTTCACATGAATGGATCGTTGTCAGGCTTCTAATGACCCATTCATGTGAACCAGGTGTGTTGTAGCAGGGAGACAATCATAACATGCAAGACCACAGCGCTCCAGGACCAGGATTCCCCACCCCTGACCTACACAGTGGTGTCCTGAGATTTAAACTGATTACGTAACACACACACACACACACACACACACACACACACACACACACACTTAAGGTATAGAATCTAAAGAGGGTGGTTGTCAGCTTTAAATCTGTGACTGCTTATTTTATATATTAACTACACATGTATTTAAGGGGAATTGAGTCTTTAGCTGTGGAAAAGCCGTTTACCAGCATCGTTTTTCCATTGCCTGGAGGTCCAAACAGCAGGAGTCCCCTGGCTGGAGCCCGGAGTCCTGTAAACAACTATAGAGCAAAATAAAAGGTTTCAGGTTTAGTGAGCTATACAACTACTGTAGTATAACTTGCACTAGTGAAATGATTGTCTGCAGAGTAGCAAAACATCACCACTGATCGGTAGACCTGGTTACAGCCAACCTAAAAACCCTTCTGGTTGATAGAGCTGCTAGCAGGCTAGTCTAACATAACAAAATCAAGTTTTGCATGTGTGCATGCATGCGTGTGTGTGTGTGTGCGTGTGTGTGTGTGTGTGTGCGTGTGTGTCAGTGCTGAACACACACCTCTGGTCTGAGTGCAGGCAGGATAACAATTTCCTGCAAGGCCTGTTTGGCCAAATCTTGACCTGCGATGTCATCAAATTGCACGGATGAACCGCTGAAACACAAAACGTTATAGCAACACACATAATGTATAGAGAGCATTACAAATATATGTACACCAGCCCACAGCAGTCTCTCAGTGTTACATCACATCAAAAAGCAAATACATTAAAAGTCAATTGTTTGTTGTTATTGTATTTCTATGCAACTATGTTTAATATCCCAGACAGACCATCAGATACTGAGGTTATATAAACAGTCAGTTTGTCACATCTTACCTGTCGATGATCTCATTGAGGATGAGGTTTGACAGCTTGCTGTCCACATTCTTCAAATTCGTCATCTCTTTCTTCTTCTTCTGTGGTGTTGATGTTGGCGTGCTGGGTTTGCAGTTCTGTCTGTTACCAGCTTTTACCTGTAAAATAAAATACTAATTATTTTACACTACATTGTTAAGTAATCTGACCGTCAATAATGTCTCATGAACAAGAGCTGTCCTTTCGTCCACTGAATGATGTATCCGCAGACCGTGGCATCATACCTTGTAACAAAAAAATTTTTTTTCTATATTTTACAGTAGCTGCCTTTTAAAGACATATGCACCTTGTTGCCACTATTGGCAGCAGGTTTTAGTGCAGGGGAGTTCAGAGGTCCGTTCTGAAGGCGGTGATGGGAGGTGGGGGTCTTCGTCGTGTGTTTTTGTCGCAGGTAAGAACTGGGAGTGGCAAGAGAGTCTCTCTTTTTGGGTACAGCAACATTTACTGCCACACACACACACGATAAATCATTAGCTCAATTGAACATAACACAGCACAACATTAATGCTCATTTATACCACACTAGTTTTTCCAGTACATATAACCTTATGAACATAAAATCTAATCATTTTTACGAGTGACCCATAGATACAATCATCAACTAATAGCATGAGATGTGCCCAGAGCCAGCACCCAATGGCCACTAGGCAGAAGAGCCACATTGAGAAGGTCCAGTATTACAGTTGGTCTTACCTGGGCGTAGCTGTGTGCTGTGGTGACGGGTGGTGTTAGTGCTGGCAGTATAAACATCTCTCTGAGCTGCAGAGCCTGAGAGAACCTTGTCTACAGACACACACACACACACACACACACACACACACACACACACACACATCACTGAAGCAGGAAAAACCACAGCAAAAGAATCTAAATGAATCAATTTGGGATGATGATAGATTAGATTTCATTACATGTAGACAGAAGGATATTCAGTTAAACATGGTATTTACCTAGTAACGACAGCCGGTCTTTGGCCATGAGGAGGTTGGTGACCATCTTGGCCTGCAGACGTTTGTCACGCTCAAATTTCTCTCCTGGGAAGATAATCAAATAGAACAATACAACTCCTTTTTCCTGCAGACAGAGCCAGAAGCTCTGCACAGAACATAATTCACGCAATAGTATAGTGTAATCTGTACAGCAGCTACTAATTACTTATTCAGACTCAATGGTTGCTGTACTGTATCTAGAAAAATATATTTGCACTATCCATTGATCTAATCTAGATAACTGGGCAGTTATCCATCATGTAACGTAGGTCTGCCACCTTGGACCACAAATGTGGAGTTTTCACTGGCCAAATTGACAAACAGACATCAGTTTAGAAACATGATTTTTAATTAGCTGAGCTCATTACAGGACAAAATACTTTTATGACCATACACATATACAGTACATCTACTAGAATGGCTATCATAAATAAAACGAGTACAGTCAATAACAAACAGAAGCTTCCTCTAAATACACGTTTGCCACAAACAATGACAACAGTCTAACCATTTTCCGGTATCTTGATGGCGATGCCTCTCTCCAGCTCGGCAATACCACGCTGATACCATATCACCGCCTGTTCCTTACAGTCTGCGCACCCACACACACACACACACACAGAGTTTCAGAAGAGGCTACTACCAGTTTGCGGTATCGGTCAGGCAGCACACAAGAAAGCATTAAAGTGTAACTGCACCCCAGCTCGGAGCTCCAACCACTACACAACTTTGACAAATGCGTCTAGGGGCTGAGTGAGGGGAGTGGAGGGGCTGAAAGGGGGGCCCTCATTAACATTAATGTTAGCATTTGAATATGATGATGTATGAGCGGACGGAGTGTACCGCTGAACACCACATTTTTCACAGATATAATGTGTAGATCTGTTTGCAGCCCATACCATGCAGATTTGTATACAAATCTGTAATCTCATTACAGATCAATCCTATCACTTAGTTTATAGCTTAAAAAAAAAAAACCCACAACAACACACTTTAGGGTGCAGTTACGCTGAAAAACGGCAGGGTCAGTTACTCTCGAGACTGCTTGCTAACTTTGAGCTCAAATAAACACAGCATTGCTCTTCAGTCCTCCGCTGCACCGTCTCACACATCGAAATGCATTGTGCAGCAAAGCGTATACAGTACTACGGCTTTGTTGATACGAGCGGTGTTCACCACATTGTTTATGTTGCCGTTTACGGAGCCAGGGCTGTGTTGACTTATCAAATCATTTTTTACACACGCACGGAAAACGGCAAGATAGCGAAATGAGGAGTTATTTGTTCAATCTGACAAAAAGCTCATTACGGTATCTTACATTTATCTTGCAGCCGACTGTACATGTTAGCCCTGTCCCAACGGCACAGTTAGAGTATTAAATGCAGCACAATAAACTGCAGTTTCTCGAAAGATCATTAAACGAGCAACCACTGTGCAGGCAGTACACAAACCAAGTCTTTCTCAAGCTTGTGGTAAATGGAGGACCTACTAGAGGGCTTTCTTTATAGAAGGGTGTATTCTATTCCCCATGCTCCATCAGGGACAGAACAAGCCACAAAAAGCCCCATAACAGATTCCACTGGTTAGGTCAATCAGGCTCTTTGTTGGGTGGAAGTCAGACACAGTACTGTGTCTGCTGCTAGCAGCACCAGACGCAGTACTGTATCTGCTGCTAGCAGCATAAATACTGTACACGGTGCAGCATAGTATGTTTGATCCTAACAACAGTGTGTGTGTGCGTGCGTGTTAAAACAGCTAGGCCTGTGTGATGTAAATATTCAAATGAGCAAGGCACAATCTCCACAAATATTAATTCAGGAGACACAAAACAGAAGCATTTTGTTGGCAATGCTGCAAAACATCATTTTATGTCATTTATTTTAGTAAAATACCATTTTATTTTTTCATGTAAAAGACTAATAAAGTAATCTTTATTAGGAATTTCTGTGGGAATCTGGATTCGGAAATACCACATTTTTCCATTCGGGATAACAGGTAACCCATCTTACTTTTATACCAGTTTTTCAAAGCAACATTGATTTGGATCACCCTGATACAGACTTTAAGATGACCAAATCCAAATTATCAGTGCTCTAAAATATAGTATCACATTTAAGATTGTGTGTGTGGGAGTGACTCTACTTATCAACAGAAAATACCCTGGTCGCTGCTTGACTATGCTAATAGCTTTTTTATCTTTTCTAGCGATTCATAGCATCTCTACCAATCAGAATCTAGGTAAAGGCTATCAGGCTTTCTTGCAGTATTGAGTAATATTAATATAAAAATAAAAATCTAAACAGTAGTCCCAAACCATGTAGGCTCACGTAATCCAATCTTGATTTTGATCCAAACCTTCAGTTTATTTGTTTAAAGCTTTTTAGTAGGTTGGGGTTTACATTTGATCCAAAAAAAAAAAAAAAATAAAAAAAAAAATAGATCTCAGGTTGTATTTCAGGGTGGACTCAGGTTGGATTTCAGGAACAAAATGTAATAAAAACTATAATAATATCACCTTGATTAAAATGTAGAGATAGGAATAGTAAACTAATACACAATTTGCCAAATTCAGCAAATATCTCCTCACAGTCCACTAGCTTCCCATGCTCTGTGTATGATTAATCATAATCTGGTGTTTATACACAAGTATGGTAACACAAAATTGTTTAAAAAAAAGTAAGCTCCAATCCTGGATAGCAAAACTTTTTACAAATTCCCAGATTACATTTATTTAACGACTGGAATCAGAAGATTAGTCTTGAAGCCAGGTTTACCACTGGTGCCACTGTGGCAAATCAAAAGGTACCTTGAAAATCATTCCCAAATGTAATATTTTGCTCTGAATCTCTTCTACAACATCATATTCTGATGAGTGAATTATATGATCATATGATTCTATTATGTAGTTCTGATGTTTTGCAGCTGTCCCAGTTGACAATGTAGACAAACAGAGTAATTCAATATAGTTCTGTCATCAACAGCTCAGCAAGTAGAAGATAACTGGGACAGAGTTTTCCATGTTGATGACAATACCAATATCTGTCGCAGTGCATTGATCTACTTTCTGGAAAGACTAGGGTGTGTGTAACTGTACTGGGTCTCTTGTAGTCTTGATTCATGATATAATTATTAGAACGTATTAACGTGATTGAGTGAGTGAGTGAGAGAGAGAACATAAGAAAATAATGGGGATACACATTTGTTTTATTGAGGTTAGTTAGTAATATACAAGGACCTTGTTGGCCATCTCTCTCCCGGTCAACAGACTGCATGTCACATTTCCTGTTTCGACCATCATGACATGAAGCTTCGATATAAAGATGTTTTACTTCACAAGACAAATCTCTCAGAGGTAGATATACGAACAATCCTCAAAATCTGACTCTTTTAAGACCATCATGCTCATAATGGCATAATACAAATGTGGAAATGATGGAACAAGTTCTAAACACATAATGCTTTTAAACGTTTGTATCACGCGTGTCTGTGTATGTGTGTATGGGGGATAAGAACAATCACCTTTTTCCTCCTCGTCTATCCGGAGCGCCACTGAGATATATTCGAACGCTTGTTTGTGAGATCTCCTGATGCGCTCCCCGCTGTCTTCGCACGTCTCCTCCTTGCTCGATTGCTTGTCTGCCAGCAGTTTGGGTCTAGTCGCCATATGGGCCAGCCGCTGAAACAGGCTGCACAGCAGTCCGCTAAGGCGGAGGAAAATGACCCGGAGCAGCGTGACCAGCACCAGCACTGGTGCTACTAGGCAGGACAGTGTTCGCTTGGGTAGAGACACCTGGCTGCAGGTATCCACCGTGGCGCTTCGCCTCTTCCTGCCTCTTCCCCCGGCTAAGCTCATTCGCACACACCGTCAAGACATCACACTGTAGTTGTCAGTAAGTCACGGGGCTGCTTCAGCTGTTGCTGTGCTTTCAACGGTTGAGTGCACCAAATCTGCTATAGCCTAGCTAGGCATACTGGAGATAAAAAAAATAGAAAGAAACCTCACCTTTATGAATCCTGTGTATATTTGCGGTCTATCCCTCTTTTATAACCTTTTTCAACTGATGCTTCTACACTTCCGGTCAATCACCTTCAAAATAAATCATTCTCGTCAGACGCACGGCTACAAACGGTTATTAGATTTTTAGCGTTTTTTTTTTTTTAGCCTACGCATTATTAAGATCATTGTATTCATTATTAATGGCAGTAGCCTATCTTCGTAGGCTATAGTAGTTATTACATTCCAATCGTTGATCACCTGCAATTATGTCCTTGATATCTATCTCCCTCTCTCTCTCTCTCTCTCTCTCCAGTATATGTTTTTTTATACATGTTTGCGCCTATATTCGTAAACGGAATCATGCATTTTTGGCTTTTACTTTGAAGTTTTCAACCTATGTAAAAGGAAGCAACATCCAATCTTAATAACAGCGACACCTAGTGACCATAAAGGAGAGTGCAAGGGGAGTTGCCTTTCAGCCGAAAGTTAGAATATTATACGTTCTTTGTAATTTAACGCTAGCATCTGACAGAATCAAATATGTAACATTATCTAAAAATATGACATTATATATATAGAATAAATAAAGATATGTCGAAGAAAAACTAGCAGAGGATGGTTTCGATCCATCGACCTCTGGGTTATGGGCCCAGCACGCTTCCGCTGCGCCACTCTGCTGCGAAGGTTTGCTTATGAAAAACGCTTATATATAGTAAGTGATATTAACTAAGTCAATCGTTTTACAACCTGACTCAAACGCGTGTGACATGAGACCACAGTCTGTAATGTATGTGTTTTAATTTAATAAATAAAGTAAGAAACAAACTATTGTGTCTGTCAGCAGATTGATAGGCCTACTGTATGTATGCCATTTCAATGCAAGTGGTAAGAAACGTGTGTGTGTGAACAGAATGAACAGAATACACTGCAGCAACGGCAGCAAGATCACTTTTTGTTATGCTGAATATAGATTTGTCTGTGAATGCATCTTAATGTATAGAAACTTGTAAGGGCGAGCTGATCTAACTATAACATTTTTTTAAGGTTTAAGGTTTTGACAGAAAGGCATATTTATTGTATCTAACTAACTACTGTAGGCTTTGAGGTGTTGCCCATGGCTCCTATTCTTATTTGCTTGTTTCATATGACAGTGCTATTGTGTTAAACACTGCCATATTGTTTAATCAGCCTCTTTATGCTACAAGATATGTCACATTGGTTGAGATCTATTTGTTATGGCCATCGTGAGAGTGGCAATGACGCATAAATACTAAAGGGAATACTGAAGGTCAAAAGCTGTGAAACGTAGATGAATATATGCTATCCAGGCATAATCTAATGCAATAGAGGTAACCAAGAGCAGCTATAAGCACGTTTGTTACAGTTATTATTATTCTGTAATGTATTTACATGCCAAATGCTTTATATACATGATTTCAATATGCCTGATGCAATATATCGGGGCTAGAACAACATTAAAATATGAATAAATGTACTCCCCACCCCCCAAAATAATAAAATAAAAAATATATTAAACATATTCTTCAGTGCATAATATTATTCTAGTTATATTTAGCTTAATGTATGATTGTTTGTAAGTTTTGATTTACGCAAAGTGAAAATCACATATTTAAAATAAGTACAATAAAAGTAACATATAACAATATAACAATAATAATACAATTGTTGTGTGATCACATCCTTGTGTCAGGCAAAATAAAGAGAAATATATTATTATTATTCTGCTGCCACGTTCCAAAAACATAGATCAGATGTTTGTCTTTCATTTTTATTAATCTTCTTATTACAGTTAATTTACCAGTACCTAGAATAGTCCTTACTTAGAAGACCCCATAAACAGGCTCTCACAAACGTCAACAAAAAAATTCTACCTTCTCCTCCTCCATTTTTTTTCTCTCTCTCTCTCTCTCTCTCTCTCTCTCTCTCTCTCTCTCTCTCTCTCTCTCTTTTCATCTCCTCCTTTACTTCAACTCCTTCCTTCCCTATCTCCTCCCTCCATCTCTCCATCTCTGTCCTCCTGCTGTGCTCTGGTCTTGACCCTGTCTCCCCTCTCCCTCAGAGCACAGGGGAGACAGTTGGCCAGGAACAGGGCTGTAGACAGGCACAGGAGTGCGAGGACGGCCCCCAGGCCCACCTCCAGCTCTCCTTCTCCTACTCTCTCCTTCTCCACCTCTTCCTCTTCCTCAACCTCCTCTTCCCCCTCCTCCTGGCTGGAGGAGAGGTTTACGCCGCTCTCCTCGTGGCTGGGCGTCAGCACGGCCCTCTCCAGGTTGTACATGGACACGATGTCCCAGGTTCTGTCCGGTCTCCCGGTGCCGTCGTATTCATCGCCGGCGGTGAGGGTCATGCTTGGGTCGCTGTCAACGTTTGAGTGAACACGAGCATCTGGCTCCATCAGTGTGTTTGAAATGTCAAACTCAAACTCCTCCCCCTCCTCGTTCTCATCCTCTTTTCCGATTGGAGGGATGAGGTCTCTGTCCAGATGGACTCTTATCCAACCAGAACCCCTGGCCAACCTCCTCGTCCCCGCCCCTTTGCCTTCGAACAGAGAGATGGACATGATTGGCTGGTGGATGCAAGTGGACACCAGTAGTTCAGCCCTCAGCAAAGGCCCGCCGCCGTCTCCCCGGGCGACGATGTGCTGGGCGGGGCCAGGAGTGATGGCAACCACGGTCTCATCCAATGAGGAGAGACTCAGGGAGAAGGGGAGCCCAGCAAACAAGGAGAGGAGCGAAGCTATGTCGTCGCTAAACTGCAGCCAGACGGTCAGAGAGGCCTCCTGAAGAGAAGATATTGATTTATATTATAATATAATATAATATAATATAATATAATATAATATAATATAATATAATATAATATATTGTAATGTAATATAATAATATAATATATATTGTAATGTAATATAATAATATATTATAATATAGATTTTTGTAATGTAATATAATATAACGTAATATAATGTAATATATTATATATTTAATATATTACATTATATTATAATATAATATTTTATAATATTATATAGTATAATATTTCATTATAATATAATATAGTATATTAAATTATATTATATGACATTATATTATATCACATTACATTACAATATATTATATTATATTATAATATATTATATTATATTATATTATAATGTAATATATAATATAATGTTACATTATATTATATTGTATTACATTATAAAATAATATAATATAATATAATATAATATAATATAATATAATATAATATAATATAATAATGTAATATATAATATAATGTTACATTATATTATATTGTATTACCTTATAAAATAATATAATATAATATTATATTATATTATATTATAATGTAATATATAATATAATGTTACATTATATTATATTGTATTACATTATATTATATTATATTATATTATATCAGATTATAATACTTCAACATGCCATATACATAGTTAATTTACCTGCTCTTGGTTGTACAAAATGTTGTAGCTTGTCACTGTTGCCGTGACTACAGAGGGGTGGGCAGGGCTTGCTGTGATTGACATGCCAAGGCCACTGACCACCTGTACAGAGAGATCACCCATGGTAACAGGGTCAGAGGTCACTATGATGTCACAGCTGCCCAGCACTCCATCCCATTGATCTGATATGACCTGGAGAGAGAGAGAGAGAGAGAGAGAGGGGGTTAGATGTTCAAATAAAAATGATATATGATGATATATTGAGCCAAACATACTCATTATTAAATTAATCTTGCACCTGTCACTGACCTGCAGAAGAGTCTTTCCAGGTCGTAAACCAATGACTTTGTGTTTGTCAAGTAATGCCACACGGGGGTCCTCCACTCTCAGCCAATCCCCAACCAGCTCGGTCACATCCACAAACCAATCTGATGAACCCAATAGGTGTGTGACTTTGTGCTGAGAGTTTTGAGCGGTGAACTGGGCCAAAACTTGGACTGTCGACTGCTGGAACACAAATAACATCTGAAGTCTGATGCTAAATAAAGAGCCTGAATTCACTTAGTACTTTTATTAATGTTAAACATAATGACCCCATAATGTACTCCGCATTAAGTTTGGGTCCGCCCGACTATTTTGCTCAGGTCTCAGCCAGTGTTGGCCAGACCTATTCACAAAGTGAATATGCTGGTCACATCAGGCTAGTCCACAATGCAAACAAAATGCAGAAAACACATTTGTAAATTCAGTAAAAAGAAAAAGCTATTATCTGTTATTTGTTTTGAGTGTTGAAACAATAGCCGGTCTACATAATAGCAGGTACTGCACCCATGCTCAGTGAAGTGTGTCCAGCCATGTATAGTGTTGAGAACAGGGTCTGCTAGGGACACTCGCAGGGGCACAGTGGGAGCTCACACTGACACACAGACGGACCCACTGAGCACACCCAACCAAAAGTCCACTTCCACCCAGGTGCTGCCTACACCTGATTCACTGCCATCCACAAAGAGGGTGGAACAATCACTGGACACCTGTTCAGTGGAAGACAATAACAAAGCAGACAAATATATATATTTTGAAGAGCAGGTTAAGGGGCTGTTGTTTGTTTCCATGTGAAATGTAGGCTGTAAAGCCCTTTGAGGCTGCAATGTGATAAATAAACGTGACATATTAACTTGTCAACTCTGCTACAGCACAGGAGCTTTTTATCCTACAGGCTTTAAGCGTGTTATCCATATGCAGACTGCAGTCACACAACCATTTCCTCTTCAGCTACTATGTTTCCAGGTGTGTCTTTCATTTGTACAAAGTATTAAGGCATGTGTTTTGTGTGTGTGAGTGAGTATGTGTCTGTGTGTGTGTACAATATGTGTGTGCATGTATGTGTGCAAGTGTTGTGTGTGTGTGTGTGTATCTTGTGTGTTACCCTGACAATGTTCTCATTGGCTAACTGACAGGTGACAGCAGCAGTGACGTCAGACATCTTTCCATCATTTCCCACAGCAAGAACTATGACATTAAGTGAGACTGGCTCACTGGTCAAAATGGCGGTGTTGATGATTGTGTTGCTCTAGTAACATGGACAAAGAGACCATTGTTGTAGTGGATAAATAAATGAATAGCTATGAAGTATAATGATACAGCCCCCATGCCCTACACGCCCTACAGCATTTTCATGACTACTGCATGATGACAACCGCTAGTGGTTTAGTGTACTAGCACATGTTGTTAGTGTAGGCAATGATCCATAATAACTGGATAACAGGACAATAACAGCATGTCTGACCGAGTACATAAATGTGTAAACCATCTCTGTAATGGGAGCAATGTCGACAATGTGTCTGTCGCTGAAGGAAAACCTGCTCACTGCAACCCCCAGAGGCCAGGGATTGCTACTTCGCCCAGAATACTCCACTCGCCAGTCAGCTGACACAGTCATGGCAACACCGAAGCTCCGCCTCAGACCATCGACTGACAGACACACCGCCTGCTGGAGGAGAGAGGAACTGGAAGAGGGGCTGGAGACGTTGGTCTGGTTAATGATTCATTTATTTAGTGAAAAGTGAAAAGTTTGTGTGTGTGTGTGCGTGTGCGTGTGTGTGTGTGCATGCGTGAGTGCATGTGTCTGTGTGTGTGTGTGCGTGTGCGCATGCCTACTCCTGTGTGTTTGAGCCATGTGTGTGTCTGTGACAGATGACAGACACAACATCGTGCTTTGCTCCCTGGCTCCGCTCCAGTGTCACCGCCCAAATGTCAGACGTTAACGTTTTTCGTGCAACCATCGACAGCAGGCCTCTCTTCACCTTTAGTCTGCACACACACACACGCACACGCACGCACACACACGCACACACACGCACACACACTCTGTGTAAATGCACACACATTACAGTATTTGTTCTTTAAAGCTTACGTCTCTAATAATATCTGTCTCATATGTCTGTAGCTACCTTATAACGACCGTCTCAGAGCTGATGTTGGCTCTGAGATTCACAGAGACGCCTATCGTCTGTCCGTCTGTCCGGACCGGCCCTTTCCGGTAGCGAATCAGTACATGGGCGTCCAAGAGAAGTTCCTCTTCGTCCTGCCCATTCAAACAGGCTTCTTCTTCTTTGGTCCTGTTTGCATCTCGCCTTTTCTCGTCCTCGTTTAATGCCACCGATCTCATGAAGAAGAGTTGCCTCCCACTCGATCTTTCCTCCACGCAACTGGACAGACAGAGAGGAAAAGATGTATTGATGAATGGACAGAAAAACTCATGTAATGCTACTGAGGCTGAGGCTCTAAAGCAGGGCTATTCAACTCACGGTCCTGGAGGGCCGCACCCTGCATGTTTTAGATCTCTCCCTGCTCCAACACACCTGATTCAAATGAACAGGTCGTTATCAGGCTTCTAACAACCTTGAATCAGGCAGGGAGAGAAATAAAACATGCAGGGTGCGGCCCTCCAGGACTGGAGTTGAATAGCCCTGCTCTAAGGCTATATACCTGGGTGGTGTGAGCTGGTATGCCGGCATGCTGAAAGAGGAGTAATACAGCTGGATCTGTTTAATGGCTTGTGTATTTTTGAGGACCGCTAGTCCAAGGACACGCCCTTCCATGGCAGCAGCGTGGGTCCTGAGAAGACAGAACCATCCACACTGTCTCTCCTATCAGACTCTAAAACTAGATATTAAACATATATATATATATATATATATATTGAGTAATGATGTAATCTGAAGAATATGTGTGTCCACTTTACAGAGGAGCGCCATATTCTGATGTTGCCAGAACTGCCGTCACCAACATTCCCGTGACGACGGCTCCAGCGGTGTTGTTGTCGCTTCTGACTCCGATGGAAGCGCTGCCTCAGCCAATCGTCCGAACCCGTAAATGATGAGCGATTGTGCAGATCGTTGTTAAACCAATTACTGGGCAGCACCATTGTTACTGTGCACAACCCCAGTGGAGGCTGGGAAAGAGTGGGCTGGTGAATAAAGACCCTTTATATAGATTAGACCTTGATATGGACACATACACAAACACAATTAGGTTACCTGTGTGAGGCACACACGTTGAAAGCGTGCAATGTGACACACGACCCCCAGGGGGAGCCACCACCCCTCAGGTGGAAGACAGCCCTCAGTTTGTGTCTTTCCTCCCTGCCGACCATCTCTCGCTCCACACCAGCTGAGAGCAGGGACGCAGACAGAGAAGAAGAGAAAGGGAGGACTGGCTCTGAGATGAGCTGAGAGAGAGAGAGAGAGAGAGAGAGAGAGAGAGAGAGAGAGAGAGAGAGTCAACAATTGTGAATGTCTTAGAATAGATTATTATGTATTTTGTTCATTAATCACACAAATCTGATTAAACATATGATGTAGTCTACCAAAATCGTCATAATTTAAAACATTAACAGGTTCTCCTAGTTGGATACTATAGAAAGTTGTGGTAGTATGTCTATGGAGACACGTGGTTCGTTCTTTTACGGGAAAAGATGTTACACTGTGAACAGAAATGTTTAATTGTAGTTGCCGGAACTTTATTGTAAAAAATAAATGTAGGACTTAAAAACCAAAACTGAATTTTTACAATAAAGTTCTACCATATGTTTTACGGTATAGTGTGTCTACTGAAGCACATAAATAGTTAGTATTTCCCCTGGAGCAGATACAATACTGTGCATTGTTAATGTGTCTGATGGAGATACTTCCACTAAAGCAGATAGTATTACTACAGAATGGTATGTCCTGGGTTTAACCACCTATCCATCCTCCTCCAATATACTGTACCTGTGTGACAGAGTAGGGCCCAAATGAAGCCTGGAGGCCCGGTGCGGTGCCATGCCCAGGAGATGGAAGCAGGAGCAGGCTGTGAGCAGAGGAGAAGGGGCTGGAGTTGGAGAAGAGCTGACCCAGCTCCACCTGAGAGAGAGGGAGAACACGCCACGCTGGCGGGTCGACCCACAGCCTGGTAGGCAAAGAGAGAGGGAGGAGAGACTGGGAACAGACTGGGCATACTGGAGGGGAGGGAACTGAAAAGGGAGCGCAGGATTTTACTTGATTATGTCTAACACATACATGTAATGTTTGTCATCCTTCATTCTGGTCTAACCTAAGTGAGAGATGTCTGCCTCACCTGACAGCACAATCCAAAACAACATCTTTTCGCTGACTGTGTCTCTATCCCATAATTCAGTGGGCCAAATCTCATCTGCCATCACCACAGGCCTGCAGAAGTAGAGCAGACCCAAGACGAAATACCTTTAAACTGATGCAGATAAACTGTGGATTAAGTTAACATGCTTTGAAATCAGGTGAGGCACATATCATCCAATTGTATCAACAGCCTCACAGGTGAGTATAAAATAGTCGTGTCGGCCAATACAACGTTAATGTGACCTTTCAGACACCCCTGCACTATTACCTTTATACATACACACGTAACGTATACCACAATACACCCCCCCCCACACACACACACACACACACAATTTACACAAACAACCTATACACTCATTCTGCAATATTCTCCGTAAATGTCTTCTACAAAAACTGCTTATATACAAACACACACGAGACATGCAACCTGGTCTGTGTCTAATATGTCGACCTGCATTAGAGTTATAATTATAAAATGTGTGTGCTTTCAATGGGTGTTTTCCATAGAAAATCTACGTGCTACGTTGCGTGACTTAACCATAGAACTATATGGACACACACACACACTCACTACACATTCCAATTGTAAGTCCTCCACCTTACCCTCCTACATCTCTCTCTCTCTCTCTCTCTCTCTCTCACTCTCTCTCTCTCTCTCTCTCCCTGGTTCCGACCCACCTCCTAGTCAAGCATCATGTCCAGTTGTCTAGTCCGTCAAAGTGCTGTGTTCTGTCATCGTGGTAACACACAATCTCAGCAAAACCACTAGGCACTCCCTAACCCCCCACCCACCCCCCAACCCTGTCAGATCCACAAAACAGGGATTTACTCATTTAAAATGGTAAATAATCCTCTGTGTTGAATCACTGGCCATCTCTGTCTCACACACTCGTGTGTGTGCGTGCGTGTGTGAGTGAGTGTGTGTGTGTACACATGTGTGTCTGCTGGTTGTCCTTGTTGCCTCGTGGCTTACGACCATGTGACCAAAAGACTGATGGCTCAAACCACTAAAACCAACTCACTGTTTATAGTGCCCATGATTTCATGTGTAACACCGTAACAAAAACAGATATAATCTCTCCACCTAGTCTTGGGTCTTCCCCGAGGCCTCCTCCCACCTGGATGTGCCTGGAACACCTCCCAATGGAGGCGCCCAGGGGGCATCCTTACCAGATGCCCGTACCACCTCAACTGGCTCCTTTCGACACGAAGGAGTAGCGGC
>JAODUK010013579.1:0-81569 GCA_027564635.1 Typhlichthys eigenmanni | reverse complement strand
ATGGCAGATTATGCAAATTAGGCGATGACGTCATTTAGCGACTTCTAGCGATTTTTAGCACAGCCAATAGCTACTTTGCTTACCGAGGAGTTGGCAACACTGGGCGGAGCAATTGCAGTGATTGGTCCCTCTATTCAGGAAAACACGGAAGTAACTGGAGGACGTGCTTTGAAACAATCAATCTAGCAAGCTGAAAAGCAGGTGAATGAATGCATTGCATGCTTTAGCATCGTGTTTTTAAACGGTTGTATCACATTTTATGCTTTATTGGCGTAGCAGTGTTGGTCGAAGTAAAGATTTTATCACGGAAAGCGTGTGGCTATTGAATTGCTCTTCAAATTGTGTTGCAGTTAGTGTGGTACGTTTTTTTAAATATATGATAATAATGAATTCGGTTTCCATGATTTTATATAACTAGTAGTTTCATCAGTGTCCTCTCAAAACAGAAAAAACATGCTTCCGTAGATTACAAGTTACATGACATGCTGGTTGGCATTATTATATTAAATGTATTGAAATGTCAATTCACTGCTATTCATGGCGGATTGTGGAAACCCCTTTGCACTTATTTGTTTACTTTTTACTATTTTTCGTCTATTGTCTAAGTTGATCATACTTTCCAAACCACTTCATGATGGTTCCTGTCTGACTACTTTCCTTTCTGAGAGAGATGACAGACAAAAAAAAGAATGGCCAGATATAGTTGAACATTTGACGTTGTTTTCTCTCTGTATTGTTCAATGTTTATTATTCCAGCCCATGTTGGAGAGAGAGCAGGAGTGAGCGTGTGTACGTCCCTCCTTGACGGCACGTGATCGCCACCCAGTGGCCACCATGTCCTCCGCGGTGGCGCTTGCCTCCCACCTCCAGTGCGTGGCGTGCGGCCACTTCTCCAAGAGCCACTTCCACCTTCTCTACCACACGGCCGACGCCCACCCGCACCGGCTGGACGACCTGGCGGTGGGTCGCCTGGGCAACGTGCTGATCTACCAGGGCACGGCGGGCCTCTTCCACTGCGCCAGCTGCTTCTTCACCAGCAAGGCCTTCCCCCGGCTGTACGAGCACGTGGTCTTCACCCACTGCCTGGGTGGGGAGGGGGGGGAGGACGGAGAGGAGGCCGTTAAGGACCAGGATGGCCAGCAGGGAGATGGTGTCGGGAAGGAGGAGCGCCCCCACGCTCCCCCGAGGAAGCCCGGCGTCCCCTCGGACGCCAGCGATCACCAGAGGGAAGAGGCAGAGGCCGTCGCCAGGTTGCTGCGGCAGTCCAAGAGCGGCTTCGTCTGCCTCGCCTGCGGCTACAAGCACAGAGCCAAGCGTACGTGTGGCGCGCCGCTACTGCTGTTAATGTGACACACTGTGCCCGTCTTGTAACGAAGTATCAGTATGGAGGCCAGATAAGTCCTATATTTGTATTTATTGTATATATATGTTTGTATTTTCTACTTTGTCCACGTTATGTTTGGTCATTTTCTTTTTGTTTTGTGTGTTAGCTCACTAGAGGGCAGAGGACAAATGTTTTGTCAAGCTAAGTTGCTTTAGCATATTAGCCAGGACTCGCATAGGAAATCAATAGTGATCAAGATACTTCCTTAAAGGTACAGTAAGTGATTGTAAGCTATCACAATTTAGTCAAATTCACCAAATATCGCAGTAACTTACCGTTTTCTGTGCATATTGAAAAATGAATAAAATGTTGGCTCTGTAAACAGGAACACAAACAAAGTGGTGCAGACCGCATCACACAACAATATCCCAGCCGTGGCAATGTGTGGGGCGGAGCTTCTGAAGGAGCAGCCTATGGCAGAGGTCTTCCAACGTTATTCGGGCCAAAAACCCCTTGGCTGATAGAAACACTATATGGTATAAATTATTTAGTTGCCGGGCCAACAGTGCCATGAATAAACGTAGGCAACTAACTAAGTCATTAAAATAATTGAAAGATTTCTATATTTATAGTTGTATTTATGTTAATGTATCTTCTGATGTTAAAATTTTTGGAAGAAAATAAGTTGGGGATCAAATTATTTGGAGGACCCCCTGCAGTACCTCTGAGAACCCCTAGGGGTTCCGGACCCCCTGTTGAAAACTTCTGGCCTATAACACTGAAAGGAGAGGTGGAGAGGTGTTTATGTTTTGAACGATTGCAAAGTTAGCAAGCGTTCTCCAGAATGATCCGTGTGTCTGCCCCCTCCCCTCCCCCCTTCCCCAGGCTACGCCATCAGCCACGTGATGCGCCGTCACGACCCCTCGTTGCCATACCGCTGCTCCCATTGCAGCGCCACCTTCCTGCTGCCCAGCCTGCGGAGGCAGCACGCGCTCCTGCGCCACCGGCCAGGCCGCTACGGCTGCCCCTACTGCCTCTTCCGCTCCTCGGTGCCGCACGGCTTCAAGCGCCACTGCGGAAACTGCCGCGCCCACGGCGATGAGGAGGACGGAGAGGAGGGGGCGGGGGGAGACGGGAGCGACGGAGAGGAGGAGGAGAAGCAACAGAAGAAGAAGGAGGAGGCAGCGGTGGTCGGAGAGGAGGTGTCCGTCTGCCCGTCCCCGCGAATAAAGCCTGTAGAGTGATGTGGCTCGCTTTAGAGCGTTAACGTTGAAGTGTAACCTGGAGTCGCTTTCTTTTCGAAGGAAACCTTCACGTCCCTTGACTTGAGAAGAACTACGTTCCGCAGATAACAAAGCCGGGTCGGGACACAAGTACTGTGCACCCCTCTGCCTCTGCCCTTGGGCCAGTAATTAAACACCACCCTGTTCCAATCCTACTTTGTTATGTTCAGACGTTTTTTCTGTTCTGGTGAACCTCAGCACAAGCTTTTCATAGTGCCTGCCAATCGAACTCTACTGATCAATACAGGTCTCACCTTTTATAAAATGTCTGTTGAATTGTTATTTAGAATACTTTAATCCACTATCATGCTCGGATACACTAGAAATCGACGACAGTACATGCTACGTAGGTGACTATTGTTTTTGTGTTGGTGTGTTTAATAAAACAATATGTTTTTTCAGCCTTCATGAGAGATATTGTTGCTGGCTATATCACGAATGCTTCCCAGGTGTTGGGGTGAATGGTCATTGGATGCGGCATGGCCGCTTTGTTCTAATTGGTCGGCAGGCGATTAACAGCTAAGGTGAAACGTAAGGATGAGGAGGGAAGTTTTAATGATAACATAAATGAAACAACTAGACAAGCCAAATGGATAACAGACTTCTTTTAATTAATTTTCTGCAGTTCTTCACCTGAACTTGAAGCTTAATTTAACTGTGTGTGTGTGTGTGTTAGGAAGTGAATAATGAGTTGTAGTACCAACATGCTACTGCAGCTGAGTGGGCTGTATAGCTGTGGCCAGCGCATGCATAATACATGAGCCACTCTGTTACCTGATAGGAGAGTGTCTGTCTCCCAGCATCTGTTATACGCTATTGCACTGCCCCGGACACACCACCTGCCATGTCTATTTGTACTGTACCTTTGTGGAAGTAAGCTCATACGCAGCCCGCTGCAGACCTCACCAAGGTGAGTAGTTCTGAAACATCTATATGATCTTCGCCAATCAAAAGCTAACTGCTTTAGTGTGGATCAAACTCAATTTTGGATTGAATTCAATAATACTTTCCCCCCCCCCCCACAGATCTTTGTTAATTGTTGACCCACTCATCATGGACCTAGACAGCATAGGTAAGTGTATCAGAAATGTTTTCCTGTGTCACCTTTGCTTAGAAAAGAACAGAAATATAACATTTTAATATATGAATGCAATACCCTTCAGAGGGGCTGAACGAGGTTCGTCCGGCTGTTTACAGAGCTGCCTTAAAGCTACTTTCTCTCCAGAAACTCTGCCACTGTAAGTTCCTCTGCTTAAAAAAAATATATAATTGTAACATTCTCTTGTTCATGTATATATTTTCAAATTATTCAATGTAATTATTCATTACATCTGCACACATCATATCCCTTAAAAAGTAAGCGTGTGTATATGGGGATGCCACAGTAATTTAGCTATTCTCCATTTGGCAAATAAATACACACCCCATTAATTGTAACGTTGTATGTGCTTGAAGTGCACGTGGTGTCCCTCAAACAAATCCTACCCGCTCTCGGCTCGGGGGGCGTGGCCTGGGACGGGGAAGCTGGCCTGAGTCGGGAGGAAGTGGCGCAGGCGATGAACGCTGTGTTTGACAGCATGCCACAGGAAGTGCCCGGACATGTGGCCCCAGAGGTGCTCGACAGGACCTGCAGTTTACTGTTCAAGCTGTATGACCGGTCAGCATGAGCCACTACCACGCCACATAACAGCCCAGCCACAAATACTCATAATAATAATAATAATAATAATAATTGTGTGTGTGTGTGTTGGTTAAGGGATCAGACTGGCTTTGTTTCTGGGAGTGCCATAGAGGTTGCCCTGATTGTCTTGTGTTCTGACACACTCTCAGCAAAACAAAGAGGTAGGTACATACTGCAGCTAGCTAGTTTACTAGCCGGTCTAGCTATATACCGTGTTATATACACCATCTAGTTAGCTATAGTATATATATATGGACAAGCCTGTTGAGTCTGACGCCCCCTGCGGGCCTCGTCTGTCGTCTAGCTTTGGTGTGTGTCGCAGAGAGGCACAGCAGAGAGCGTGGAACGGTTAGCAGGAGCAGCCTCCGAGCGTTACTGCAACACCTCTCTAAGGTAAAGCACCAACGAGCACCGTGATGGTGTGCTTGTGATATCCGTGGTCATTTAGCACATAAAATATGTACCCCCTCACACCCCTTCCTAAACACACAGTTAGCGTACACACACATTTTCTACAAATGTTTATTGTTGGTAACACTTTCACAGGCACTTTAGACACAGCCTCTGTGGGGCCTGCGAGTGTAGGCCTACAGTCATGCACAGTGCTGACTGGTGGTGCAGCTCTCCATGTAGTTAATGTACATTTGTGTTACTGATGAGCTGAAATTTAGATGAAAGATACATTTATAAGACACATGCTTGGAGGTCACTCTTAGTCCAAAGTTGCATCCGAATATTGTTTTTCGCTTGGGAACCTTCCTAAATTAGTGATTGACCCGGAAGTATCTAAGTCACAGCCATGATGTGCATGCTTCAATGTTTCCTGTCTTACGTCCTTTAGCATAGGGTACACTGGATTATCCTTTACTAAAGGAATGGAGGTAACACCCTCCCACAATTCCTTGTGATGCATCATTCGGCCGTTGACAAACGATCATAATGTCAAAATGCCTATCTTACAATGACCTATACATTTAATAATTATTTTCATATAATCGTATTATTTGGTATTTCCATCTAAAACATTTTCTTACGGTTTCTGTGTGGCTTGTGCTGAATATAAGTATAAAATGTGTATTTTCACTTTAATGTTGGCCTTATTAGTTTATTAGTACAGTAATTGTGATATTGGTAGATGGGCCTGTCACAATACTTACATATCGACTTATCATGCAATATATGGACATAAATAACCTCAATCATTTATAAAACGTCAAAAATATAGCTTGCTGTATTTACATTTGTGTTGCTGACATAAGAAAGTTAGCCATGTTGTGCTGCCTATGTGCTCTCGTCTGCCTGCATGCAGGCAGCGCTCCACATGCGCGCACACACACACACACACACGCACAGAGCAGACAGCAACAGGTGAAAAACTTGTTCCTTGAGGATTTAATAGGTAATTTTCCAGACGACTGCATATATCCAGCTATGTTTGGAAAGATTTGGAAGATGTATTTTGTAATGCTAGCCAAGCCATGAAAAGATTTAACCAATCATAACGAACAATGACAATACTGGAACAACATTGTTTACATGATTCTGACTCTGTTTAACACAATTATTTCTGGGACATCACACAATAAAAATATGTATTGTGACAGCCCTATTGATAGGACACCATTACAGAACACCATCACTGTAAATGACGTCATGGTGACGTCATTTACAGTCAGAGTAAAGACTTTGTCTTTACTCTGACTGTAGATGACTTCACCATCATTTGCATGGATGTGTTTTTGCTAAGCGCTAGTTGACAGTATATTGCTACATATAACAATTGTTGTGCCTTTTGTTGGTCTTAGATGGATGGGAACAGACTTCTCTAAATCATAACGCAAACCTGACCAAAACATATTTTGATAGATTTTTCATTTTAGTTGTTACTCTAACTCTAATATAGGCTATATGTTTAGTTACGTATCCTAGTGTAGTGCAATCGAATTTCCTTGGCACCACAATTGTCTTATGAATCCCATTCACACCTGTCCTTGACCTGATAATGCTGTCACTCAAGGTCAAGGAAAAGTGTCTTGGAAAGGACATGGGATGCAATGTTTTGATTATTCAGATGCAATACGGTAGTCAGGGTCGAAGAAAGATCTGCAGGAGAATCTTTAAAGATTTAGGAATAAGAACCGCTAATAAGAAAGTTGTAATTGAACTAAAATAAATGTATATAACAATCACAAAATAAATAGTCTAAAAAAACCCACTGGTGTAAAATCTATCAAAACCAATGTTATGTGGTCAAGTTTAACCTGTTAATCGATCTAATATGATTTAGAGAAGTCTCATCCCATTCAACAACAAAAGACACGACAATTGTTATATGTAGCATACTGTCAAATAGCATTTAGGAAAACGATATGAGAACAAATCAAGCCCAAATGTGTAAAACACTCACACCAAACACAATGCCCTGCTCCTGCTTTAATGTATTATCAACTCATCACATTATTACTGTGTGTGTGTATCTGTGTGTAGGTTCCTACTGTAGTACAGGAGGAAGGTGTATTTGGTGGAGTTGAGGCAGCTGTGAGGTCCTGTTTCAACTGGGTAATGAACCACAACACGATGCCTTCCTCAAAATAGACTTCATTGTATATTTCACTGCTATTTAATTGCAAAGTTTAAGTTTAAAGCCTTTTTTGATGAATTTGTGAATATTAACGAGGTAATAATCAATAATGGGAGGTTTGGAGGGCGTGTCAGACGGAACTTCAATGAAATACAACACAACAAGATAACAACAGCTAACAACTGCTGTTTGAGGTTAACGTGACTCGACGTGATTCGTCATTTTGCCTCACGGTTAGGGGCTGTTTCTTATGCCCCACCCCTTTAATACATTTTTTAATGTAGGTAGGAATGCGAAGCAAGGTAGCTTTATGGCCGTATGGACATGAACAGCAGCTGGGTGAGTTGGGTGAAAATGGCCCCATATCAGCCTTCTCTCGGGGCCCCCAAATCACTAAATCCTCCCCTGAACGTACATGCATCATCAAAGGGGTCCCGACTTTCTAACTTACTTTGTATCAGTCAAACAGTGCTTTGTGTTAGAATTTGGGCTGTTTATACAATGTAAGACAAAGGTTTGGTGGGCATGCAACGCATTAGGGACATAGCACCATGCAACCGCCATTGTTGATACTTATCTTGTTATCCCAAAAATAACCTGGCAGTACTGTATTAACATTGCTGACGATTTGCTACACTAGGATAGAACTGTAATTCACATTCATTCACACGTATGTGTGTGTGCACGCGTGCTCGTTCAGGTGCTGACACCCAGTGTGCGTGAGGACCACGTGTTGTCATGGCTGCAGAGTGAGCCACGTCTGTTGCTATGGTTGTCCACGCTGCATCGCCTGTCCGTCAGTCAGAGTGTCACGCATGCCGTGCCGTGCCACGTCTGCAAGGCGCTCCCCATCACTGGTCTCAGGTGCGTGTGCGCGCGTGTGTGTGTGCGTGCGTGCGTGTGTGTGTGTGTGTGTGTGTGTGCGTGTGTGCGCGCGTGTGTGTGCGCGTGTGTGTGTGTATGTATGTACTATATGTGTGTGTATAATGTGCAAGAGTGTGTGTGTTTAGTAGCTGTTTGTGTGTATGTGTGTACTATACTGTATGTGTGTGTATAATGTGCAAGTTGTGTGTGTGTGTAGTAGCTGTTTCTGTGTGTATAATGTGCAAGAGTGTGTGTGTGTTTAGTAGCTGTTTGTGTATGTATGTACTATACAGTATGTGTGTGTGTAATGTGCAAGAGTGTGTGTGTGCCTGCACGTCCAGGTATCGCTGCATGAAGTGTGTGAACATCCACTTGTGTCAAACCTGCTTCCTGACTGACAGACAGACCAAGAAACACAAAGCTAGCCACCCTGTGCTAGAGCACTGTACACAGGTACACACACACACACAACACAACCCAGCGCACGCACACACACACCTACCTCTCTCCTCTCCACCAGCCATCGTGGAAAGAGTCCATGGCATCCCTGGCGTCCAGCGCTCGTCACGCGCTGTTGCCACGGCGATACACCAGGCGGGAGGAAGAGCGGAGGTGGGGTCTGATGTCCTGGAGCTCCGGTGCCTCTCGGAACAGGCAAGACCAGTAGAGCACAGAGGTGGCTCCAGTTAGCATACAGCTACAGTAGCATTAGCTGTAAAGGTCCAGGATGTTTATGCTGAACCAGCACGCACGCACACAGCAGTTTGATTTAGCACAGTAACTATCACACGCTAGCTAAGTTATAACAGCACAAGCAGAAACAAGAATGTTTTATAACGAGACTGGGTATAGTAACTATACAAAGCAAGTATACATAAATACTGCAAATATACATAAATACTGACACTATGCTTACCACTATAACGGTCTCCTCACATTTTCAGACCAGCTCCACCAGAGTCTTCACTGCAGTTGGATGCCGCAGCCGTCCGTCAAAGTGCTTCCCCATCCAGCCCTCCCACCGGACGAGATTTGTCCCATAATGCAGTGGTTCCCCCGAGCCCCCGAGCTTGTGCGTCTCCCTCAAGCCTGCAGTCCAAGGCCCTGCAGACAGAGGACACGCCCACACAGCCGGTCTGTCTCTAAGCCTAGCTTGGTCTGTCCCTAAGCCTACCTTGGTCTCTCTCCGGGCCTACCTTGGTCTCTCTCTGGGCCTAGCTTGGTCCCTCTCTGGGCCTAGTTTGGTCTCTCTCTGGGCCTGTTTCTGGGCATAACTTGTTCTGTCCATGTGAATAGCTTGTTCTGGCCCTAGCTTGGGAAGAGCAGGCTGTTAACTGTTAGGTAGGGTATAAGTTGCCTTCTGAGGCTTGGGATACTTTTGTTCTAATTTAACTACATCTGCTTTTAAATGTGCATATCTTTTAATAATGTCATGGTTTATTTTATATGGGGAATTTGAATGAATCATTGTTCGTGAGACTCATTATCACGTTGTGTTGTCGTCCACCAGCAGAGGGAGACAGAGCTGCTCAAGGATGTGCGAGACCTACAGAGAGACAAGTGGTGAGACAGGCAATTAGAGATATAGCCATGGCAACACTTAACCTTCTCTACAAGCAAACTGAGGAACAATTTTTCTCCAGGTTGCTGGAGCAGGAGTGGCGGGCGTGGCGGCTTGCCATCCAATCAGAGCATGGCATCCTGGAGGACAGGTGCTCTGAGATGGAGGTTACCATGGAAACGCTGAGGCAGCACAACGACCGACTTCAAGACATGCTCACACGGGTACATGCACCCGCAGCCATTCATTACATACTGTACTGTAAACTGAATGTTCTGTACGTTCAATTAACGTTTTTACATTTCCTCAAATTTGTTTGAAACAATCTTTGAAACGAACTGTGAACGGTGTTAGCCACTTTGTTTATGCTCCTATGTACGGAGCCGAGGCTGTGTAGAAGTCCCAGATTATTTTTTCTACACGCACAGAGTGTAATATCGTAAGATAGCGAAATGCAAGGAGATATTTGGTGAATTTTTACCAAAAGGGTATTAGCTTACCATTAGCTTGCAATAGCTGACTTTACCTTTTAAATGTTCCACAATCCTGAGTGCAGTGAAAGATTCAATAAATACAATAAAATAATTTCCTAACTGATACCGCTACACCACGCCTTCCCAACTTCACTTCCTCCCCTCTCTCCTCCCACTAGGCACTGAGCAGGACAGAGGAGGGGGCAGGCTTCCCTGAGCCCCACCAGGACACAGAGATATTGGCAGCTAGCACCGCATCTGCAATTAGCACCACAGCGGCAGCTAGCACCACAGATGCAGCTAGCACGACAGATGCATGTCCCTCCTCTGGAGCGGGACGAGAAGGAGAGGAGGTGGAGGAGGAGGTGGTGGTGGATGAAGAGGAGGTGGTGGTCGAGGAGGAGGAAGAAGAAGACGACGACGGAGAGGAGAGCGAGCTGGCATTCACTAAGGAAGAGGGGAGCGGAGAGGAGGAGTGGCCTGAGGAGGAGGGAGAGCGGGGGGACACAGAAACTCAATCGACCATGATGCACTGGAGCGAGGCGTGGCCGCTGCACCCAGACCTCTACGCCCCGGCGGGGCTGGCCGGGGGGGCGTGTGTCCCGGGCGAGGGGGAGCGGGAAGAGCAGCAACTGGGTGAGCTGGTGGAGAGGCTCAGGGCGTCTCTCCTCCTGCTCACACACCATCCGCTCAGGGACAGAGGAGGCGGAGAAGGAGGAGGCACACGTGAGTAACTCTGCACGGCTGGACCTCACCTGGCGATAGACAGGGCTTCACCTGGTGATAGACAGAGCAGCACCTAGCCAGGCCCTCACCTGGTGATAAACAGGCCCTCACCTGGTGATAGACAGGCCCTCGCCTGATTACCTGATGATATACAGGCCCTCGCCTGGTGATAGACAGGCCCTCACCTGGTGATAAACAGGCCCTCACCTGGTGATAGACAGGCCCTCGCCTGATTACCTGATGATATACAGGTCCTCGCCTGGTGATAGACAGGCCCTCGCCTGATTACCTGATGATATACAGGTCCTCGCCTGGTGATAGACAGGCCCTCACCTGGTTACCTGGTGATAGACAGGCCTCACCTTCCTTGTGATAGACAGGTCTCACTTGGTTACCTGGTAGTTTCAAATTGCCACATACAGAACTTATATTAGGTTTCGCCACAACTACGTGGAAAGTGCTAGAATGTAGTGTGAAGATACACAGCCTCTCCATCTACCAAAGTAGCATGGCTCGTTGCCATAGTAATACATTAGTGATGGTGTTTTTGTTACCTCTGTCCAGCTGACAGGAGGAAGAGAGAACTGCTACAGGCTGCAGAGGAGGTGGGAGACTCAATACACCACCTGGTGGCAGCACTGGCAAATGCACACTGACACAACTTGACCTGTTGTGTTAAAGGAACATCCCGATTTGTTTCTGGAATTCATAGGTCTGTAACATTTATTATTAAATAATCAACAATAAACCTGTTGGCTGAATGCACATAATATATTGTAATGTATGAAATAATCTGTCATTGCTGTAAACAAATAGGCTACTGTTACATTAGCGCCCATGTGTCTGAACTAACTTTGTTGCCCTGGCAACTTGTGCTGTACTCCCTTAACTTTCACATGCCTTATCATCTGAAACCACCGAAGCCTTCATGTCCTATCACGCTAACCAACTATGCAGGAACCTCCTTTACAACCATAAAGGTGCTGTAGACCACTTTTGTTCTGGTTGTCTGAACTCACTGTCAGCTCTTAGTTTCTCAGGCCACTTGGTTTACTGTCTGTTAACCAGTCAAGTGTAAGGAGGACGTCTGCAACCTAACATAAAACAAACCACAAACAAACTAGAAATAACTGATTATGTTTATTTCACAGTTATATATTAGTTACAACAAAACATGTATACACTGCAATGTTAAGCACCATTCATAGCATATTTCTTGGATTGAGTCACAGCTATTACTGACAGTTTATTTATATCTTAAGTTGACTATTTCTTTGTTCTCTTTCTTTTGACAACTTTGATCTTCTTGTCTTTGCCCTTTTTCCTCCCTGTTGCTGCCTCTTCCATAAAGGTCTTAGCTGCACGGGCTTTCTTCTTACCTAGTGGGGTCTTGCTATACCATACCTGCACACACGCACACATATTTAGAGTAAGTATTCGCTCTGGTGGTGCCTGTTGGTCATTGCAGCTCAGCACAGCACACTAGATACTGAATATCAAATCACTACAGAGTAACGGAACCCTAAAATGTGTTTTTTTTTTTTTCCCCCTCATTACATTTTTAAGCTGTAAACTAAGTAATATGACTTAACTGTAATGAGACACACAGCTATTAATCTTGTAAAATTCCCCATTTTGAGAAAAATATGCATTTTATGGTCAGAAAATTGCTCTACAAGTCATATCTAATAGAAATCGCCCCAGGACCTGGCAGGCTTCCAACTGTACTTTCCGCTTTTCGTCCACTCGTACATTATCAAATTCAAGTGTTAACATTAATGTTAATGCATGGCCCCCCTCTCAACCCCTCAGCTCTTTGACTACGAGTCAGGCTCAGGTTGTCAGTTCATGGTCATGTCTGGCATAGACATAACACAGGCAATACTGTGTGTGTGCATGAGAGAGAGAGACCTTGAAAGCTTCCTCTTCTTCCCTGAACACTGGGTTGAGCCGGGCCAGAGGGAGGATGAACTCGGCCGTGGTCAGAGGCCTGTGGCCGGGGGCCAGGCGAAGAGGTGTGAGCACCTTGCCGATGGCCTGGGCGATGTGACCCTGCGTGTAGCCGTCTGTGACCTTAGCCAGGGAGCTCAGGTCCATGCCGGGAGTATGCACAGGCCCGCCGGCGAGCAGCAGCTCCCTCCACAGGACTGGAGGAGACATGACAGGAAAGAGTGGTATAACAGCGTCATAGCATCTGTCAAGTTGGGCTTTTCCTTCTCATGCGATAGGAGGGTCGAGGGAAAAGTGGATGTTTTGTTAAAAATTATTTCTCACGGCAGTCGTGAAACTCGTTACAAATCGTGGCATCTGGGTCATGTCGAACAATAACAAGCCTCCTTGCTTTTTAAAAACCAGGCTCCATGTTCAGTTAGAGGGCAGTGACATGGCTGATGGTCAGCCACAGGCACAGCTAACGTAACATTAAAGGTTACGGCATGCGCCGCTTTCTGCGGGACAACACGGACTGTAAGAGAACAACACAACTGGAGAACAACACTGTGGCGGAACACAACGCACTCACAGACAGTGGGCATGAAACACAGCACCCACTGCAAGCTGTCATTCCTCGGTTATTCCATGTTGACACAGACTCTGTACAAAGACTAGGCAAAGTCATCCACCAAAACAATAGCTGTGTTTACATGGACCCCATTATACCTATTGGAATCGGGTTAAAAGCCCAACCCGAAAGAAAATGCTCCATATAACCACCATGATCGGAAGAGAGAGGCCCAACCTGGTTGAAATTTAATTCCGAAGCAGAGGGGTAGTATAACCCGTTCCATGACCAGATTGAAAGAAGAATTCTACCATGTAAACGGTTAAACCCATTACTTCCTGGTTGCATTCTTCTGCGCATGCCCCGTCTTACGTTATGTGTGATGCCGGCAGGCTATTCTGCACAGCCACCGTACAAAGTCTGGAGAAAACTATTGTCCGTACGCGCAAATAAGTGAATGGGAGTTAGTACGGTGACTTCATCTGGAGCCGTAACTCTCCACCGGTTACACACACTTTCCGACGTAGGTCTACCTACAACTACAAGCTAGCCCATTTTAGCCTTTTTGCTAGAGGAATGTGTTACATTACCGAGATAGATAATTGTGTGCATGTTTAACATATTCCGATAAGTTGCGACGGCCCATGTATAAACCATGTCCGATTAGATTACATTAAATGTAAACAGGTAACCCGAAATCTTCAATCGGAAAGATTCCATTCGGAAAGACAAAAAAGTGGCCATGTAAACCCAGCTACTGTTGCAGTCTTGTCCTGAAGAGTCCTTGTGTATTCTGTCATACAGTTTTATACAATACTATAACATACAGCAAACGTCTCTGTTGATCTAATGTTGGGTCTATTTATACCCAGCCTTGATGCGTAGTCGGGCCTGGGAATGAGGATGATCTTCTTAAAGACTTTGCAGAAGGGCTTGAGGTCGGCGTCGAAGGGCCGCCGTGTGGTCCCCACCACCAGAACACGGTCGCCGGGCCTCACGGACTTCACAACCTTGCACAGATCTTTCTTCAGCCTTTTGGGTTCCATCTAGACAGGATGACAGAGACGCATATTATACAGACATAAGGATGCAAAGACAGCAGAGACATGGGGGTGTTTGTTATCATGTGGCAAAACCTACATGCTATAAAAGTGTGCAGTGTTCATAAATGCAGTTGTTTTTGTTCATTTAAACTAACTTATGGAATGTTCCACAAGGAGGCAGTAGAGGGTTATGAACAATTTACCCAAGCTGCTGCTTAAAACAACTACATCAGTGTTTCACAATCCTGGTACTAGCGGCTAACCTGACATGCCAGATAGATAGCTAGCTAGACACAAGTCCATCAAGACTGTTTGAAAACTGGCAGGCACAAAAAAGACTTGTCAGTGATTGGATCCGTCTGTCATTGTCATCTGTCCACCATGGTTTTCCAGACTGATTCCCGCGGCGAAGTTGAACTGAAGCTCGCGAGATCAGGATGGTCTCACTGATAATGACCCATTCATGTGAACATGGATGGGTCAACATTGCATGACTGGGAAATATTACTATAAATACAGTACAAGGATAAGTGCCGCCTATTGAAATACAAAGCTGAAATTCACAAATCTTCTGTGACTTCCCACTACTATGACCTAACTACCATGACTACTACGACTACTACCAAACTACCATGATTACTACTATGGCCTAACTACCATGATTACTACTATGACCTAACTGCCATGACTACTACGACTACTACCAAACTACCATGATTACTACTATGACGTAACTGCAATGCCTACTACTATGACCTAACCACTATGGCCACTACTATCACCTAACTACCATGACTACTACTACTACCTACTATATTGCTTTTTAACCACTGTTGGCCATGCCCACCTCTTTCTCCGTCTTGGGGACTTTCTTGTAGAAGGTCTTCTCTGCGTCTCCGATCCATATGACAGAGGGCTGCAGCTGGCGAGCCACCTGGTGAAGGAACACACGCCCGTGCAAATGTCACCATGGGATGCCCCTGCCCCCCAACTGGTGCACTGGATGAGACAAATGCCCAGGTTCCCTGTCACCCATATTAGGGCAAGGGCTGTCAAGCCACGCCCGGTGCAGATAGATCACCACAAACCCACACACACACTGAGGGGCAGCAACAGTTGTATTTGGTCAGTGGTTCTTACACTGAGAGGGGGGGGGGGGTTTGGTGGGGGTCGTGAACTGATTTCAAGATTCTCAAGCACTACTTTCAACGGCATGGACTAATTATAATTAATTACTAATTTAATAATTAATTGGGCTTCACTTTGATACCGTTCATGCTACGGCGCCACATTGCAGCGGGACCCTACTTTTTGTTTGGTGTGGGTGGGGCTGCAAACTCGCCCTTTCTGCTTAGACATTTCATTAATTCGCTGTTGTCAAAGACGTTACTATACAGGTGCATTCTGAACCAGAGCCATGTAGAAGAGAGAGTCACGTCAACTCCGGTCAATCCAATAGATAGTTTTTTCACAGCAGGTGCATTGTGGAACCCCAAAATAAGTTCCTGGAAGTCAGCCGCAAATACTAGAAGTACTCTATAAATTATATTGTAAATGTAAATCGATGCATTTATTGACTACAAGTTACCAAAAATTACAGTTCCTGGAACTGTTTTCTCTCTTCTCTTCTACATGGCTCTGGTCATATTCCAGCGGGGCACTTAAGGGGGCCAGCGAGCATGCTGGGAAGCTTGTGTGTGCACCAGGAAGAACATCCTGTCCTGCTGGGACACTGTTGGCTCTAGTGCGCACTTAGCATGGGTGTTAACAGGCCCTGCAGGGAACAATGAGGCAAACATGCTCTTGTTGTGCTTGTACAGCCAGCTGCATAGGTCTACCCGCACACGCACGCACACACACACACACACACACACACACACACACACTAAATGATTGCTGCAAACTACAACCAAACTACCTGAGAATGCTTACAACACACACACACAAAGAAGACCACATACTAAATGATTGCTGCAAATTACAACCAAACCACCCTACAACCAAAACCACACTGCTGTCAATGTTGAAATCTTGCAGACATGGTTATTTACATTCAGAAATATGATGTAGTGGATAATACATTGCCTTTAACAAAGTGGTGTCTGCAGTAGTGAAATAATACAAAAGATACTGGAATAATAATAAGATGGAGCGTTGTAATGCATTTCAGTGGAAGCAAGAATGGAACGCTTCCGGTCTCTTAAGTGGCCGTGTCACTAGCAGCATTTGCTGATGTACAGTAGGCAGCGCCCAGACAGCTAAATACACCATGCATGATCTGTAGCCAATTTACCTCAAAACTGCTGCAAAATACTTTTGTGATCAATATGAGATTGATCATAGATACATGGGAATTAATGTAATATACTCAAAATGCCCATTACCATCCCCAGAGAGAAATAATGGGCAATAGTAATGTCTGTGGACCTCCCCATTTACGTGCATGGGTAGTTCTGCGTAAATGGTGAGAAGTGCCGTGCGTTGCACCCTCTCTGTCTCCATGCTCTCTGTTAATCCCCTGCCTAAAGTCCTAACATGTAAAACGGACACGCCCCCTCCTTAGTTAGCTGGAGGCAGACATATGTGGGGGGCCTACCTTGAGAACCACATGCAGAAGGTACTGCAGCCCGCTGCGACCGGGGTACTTGCCCACCAGGTTGCCAGGCGACAGGTTGAAGAGGTTGGCGCCGGTCTCGGTGCAGATGGCGTGCACCAGCATCTTCTTGCCCACACCGGAGGGACCGGCCAGTAGGAGGGTCTTTATGGGCGGGGCCTTCTCGTGAAGCAACTGGCAGCCTGACAGTTCCACAGAGAAGGTTAAGAGGGCGCTCCCCCCCCCCACCCCCACCCCCATAATACAGCTCCTACTGAGCATGCTGGATTAACTGGATTCAATTAGTCGCAAATAGGTCTCAAAATTGAGTAATTACAGATTGAGGAGTGTCCCAACCAGTTAACCTAAAATGACCTAAAACAAAATTTCAACGTTTCAGTTTGTAACTGAGATAAAGAGGCCTGTGTCCCAGACCTGTGGACCCAATGCATGTGTGGCCGTGTCCCTGTGGAAGCCCAGCGCGGAACCCACCCACCACCCACCCCATGGTTCCCGGTGTGGGATCATTAACAGCACAATAGCTGGCAGGAGCCACAGAGCTCCTCCACACACACACACACACACACACACACTTTGTGAGAATATAGACAGGACTGCATGCATGTCTGCGATGGAATTACCAACCTTCTGTCTTTTAGGCTACCACTATCTATGTTTTGGTTTGTGTGTTTGGGGGTTTCCCCCCAAAACACACAAACCAAAACATTCTTTATTTGGTACTTATCAATAAATGTATTTGCAGTGCAGGTACCAGATTTTACAGATGTTATTTGCTTTGACAATTGGCTCTACAATCGGGGATAGTGTCGTAAACAGAAATTAAGGATTATGTTGGTGGTTAGATAATTCAAGAAAGCAATTGAAGAAATGACATACCTTTCAAACCTGTAGATTTGTAATATATCAGGTTACAGTAAATCAAACTACATTAAAAATACCAAAACACGTTATTTTGTGCTATTCTAGTCAAGGGGAACCTTGTTTCCAGTTTGAGTTTTACAAATGTCAATAAATTGCACATAACAACATGTAAAATAATTGTAAATATGATGATTGACATGGGAAAGGCACTGTACAATCAATTAATCCAGCTCTCAACGGAAGTGTTTACACTAATGCTTCCTTTTATGTGTACTATTTCCAACATATAACCCCTGCTATGATAATATCCCCGTTCAAACATTAGATGGAATATAGCCCTTGAGAGGCCAATAGCAACACAAAAGACCTGTTTAAACACCTTTGAACTTGTGCCAGATTTTGGTGAGAAACTAAGAAACCCTTCCGGAAAAACTCTGACAATGTGTTATTGTGCATTATCAGTTCTAAGAATACACTGTCTTGACAGGTGTTAGTGCATTGAGTCTGTACTGTATTCATGTATACTGTACATTCAGGTTGAATTAAAATAATGCTTCGTGTGTGCTCTCATCTGAGCAGGTTGCTCTCAACATATGAGCCTTGAGGCAGAGTAAACAAAAATAGCTAAATTAAACTGTTGAAATTAAACTGACAGAACGTTCCAGGAAGTACGATAACAATGTCCTTTTTTGTATTGTCTGAAAGGACGTCTGATATTAAAAAACACCACAGATGGTGTGTTTGTGCACAAGTTTTTTTATTTATAATTTTTTTTTTTTAGGTGTTAAACATTTTACCGTGACGCAGTTAGTATTGTCTGCAGACACCTGCCCGGTACTGTACATATTTGCTACTTCATGCAAACCAATATGGTTAAGAAACAACTGCTGGTAGCAGCACTACACATTAATAGTGTCATAAAGACACCATTAAGCACTGCTAGGCTTCCACAATACACACAGTTTAAAAACGGCACACACTGGGTGAATTATTAATGGCGAGTGAGTGCCGCTATAAGGTTTCCCTTTTTTGTACGAATCTGTCGGCGAGCCACATGACCCTTTTATCCGGCAGTGAGGTCAGGGGGAAAGTGTATGTCTGTCAGTCCACTGTGAGCCACAGAGTGGAAAGAGAACTGTCGCTCACCTAGCGGCAAGACGCCAAACAGAGCCACCAGCTGACGCACGTCCGACAACGACGGCATGGGTTCGATGCCCTCCTGGCGCAGAGTAGTGCCCAGATAGCTGTATTCACCTGGGATGGGGGGGGGGAGGGAGAGAGAGAGAGAGAGAGAGTAAAACAGATGAATAAATCACAGAATAGGTGACCAGCTGAAAGAGGTACACAATCAAAAACCACAGAGGTGATGTGTGGTGTCCTAAGATAAGTGGCCTCCATAGACCCCCACCCCCCGTACACGAGCACAGCACTCCTCCATAAGATCAAGTATTCGTGAAAGTGGCCAAATCACCCATTAAACTATAGTAGTTGAAGTTCACTGTCATACTAGCTCTAACCATTTCGACGAAAAAAAAAAAAAAATCTGAATTTCTTTTTTTGCTGGCAATGTTTGGCACCAAAGACAGTCTGTTTAGAAAACAAATCTCATTGAGAATGAGAGAGAGAGAGACAGACAGATTGAAAACTGCATGGTCATGCTACTACTGTGCGTCAGCCTCAATTGGTTTAACAGTAAACCAAGTTGAGCGCATTATAAAGCATTATTCACCATTGTGTGGCCCGGGGGCCTGAGTGGGAACACAAGCTCTCTGGTGGGCTAATGGCCAGACAACATCAGCGTTTCACTTCCCCGTCTCACTGGAAACTAAGGTTGCCGTTTTGAATCAGAGCTGACAGGCACGACACTTCCCTGCCCACAAGATACACTGGTGACGTGCCCTTTAGCAAGTACTCCACATTCCATTTGCTCTTGGTAGAGCTCAGGTCTTGCCAGTAGAAGGTTCTGTATGTTTTTTTATTCTACTGCCAGTGTGGAATAAAAAGGTGCATGCCTAGTTATTGTCTATGTGTCGTAGGCTAGCTAACAAGCTTACACTGACTTAGAGAGATAATTAGACTCAGCTGGATATAATCTAAACAGAGATCTTAATGAAAGACGAATAAATCAACAGTAATTCCTTCAGAGAGAGAGAGAGAGAGAGAGAGAGAGAGAGCTCTCACACACAACACTACAGGGATTTAATCATAAACATTATAGTGACTGCGTGTACCACTTCAGACAGGCCTTGAAGCATGCTCTATGCTCCAGGTCAATTTGCACTTTCATAACAAATGCTTTGCAGCTGTCGGTCTGGATGGAAGCCATCCAACAGAAAAGTTAAACATCCCCGGAGAAGCAGGAATCAATTATCTGCCTTTCTTCTACAGTGTTGTATACTATTCTGTGATGGTGTTAAAGGTGTTTTATACAATATTTTAAACATTAATATAGCAGCAAACAATTTTCTATGCAAAGATATAGTGGAGCGCGTGTGTGTGGGTCCCACAAAGCATTTGTCTTGGTCTGGTGTGCTCAGTGAGACATCTAGTGGCAGAAAATGTCATATATAACCACTTTAATCTACATAGCATTATGCTTTAAGGTTTTCACAAAACTACAAAGGTCACAGTGTCTGTGGACAGACAAAGGACACATGGCTAACAAAAGACAAGAAACGAACAAGCCGACTAGATGAACAGGCAACAAGGCATGTAGGTGTGTTCAACATGTTTAATTAAGTGTAGCGCCACCAACAGATCACAATCTATTCTGTACTGTATGTGACGCCATTTTGTGTTGATGACACCAACTGATAATATCGAAAGTTAAGCATTGAAAGTAACATAAGTTACTGTGCAGTGGTACACTGTAGCGTCATGGAGACCCACTCGGAAATAAAACAAACGTTAGCGCAAGGTGGAGATATAAATGTGTCAGGAGCCATCTTAGATTTCTCCCCCAAGGTCGGCCGTCAACATGCAGTATGTCAATGTAACAAACAGTGAGAGGGGAGGGAAGGGTGCTGATTGTAGTTATTTTATAGTTCTATGGTCGCTGCTGCCACTTGCAGCCTCTCTGCTCACTGTGGCTACAGGGCCTTACAGTGAGGCCGCGAGGCACAGGGACTCATAAATCACAGTCGAGGGGGCTCCTTGCACTCGACAGTCACCGCTAAGTACTCATTAGCACACAACAGCCTGCCTGGGGATGGCTGAACACACACACACACACACACACACGCAGGCAGGCACGCACGGACGGACACACACACACACACAGAGACCACTGACAGCGTATAAACTGGCGTGTGATGAAATGGACCTGGAGCGAAGAGCCGTCATGCTGACAGATGTGTGGCTCGTGGCAACAGACATCCAATAAACATGTGCTGTAGCGTGGCGACTCACTATGTCAGTGGAACGAATTCATTAAATATGGCGCATTCAATATTCAAATCGGCTGCTTTTGTTTGAAAACACAGTTTACAATCAAGAACTGTCTTTATATGTACAGTATGTGTGTGTGTGTGTGTGTGCTTGCATAATACCAATGTAGTCAGAGAGCATGACAGTCTTGGGTCGAATCAGGAACCCTTGTAGAATCATCTCCTCGTACAGAGACTCAATAGTCCTGGGGGAGAGAGAGACAGACAGACAGACAGACAGAGAAAACGAGAGGGACAGCGGCACGTGTGAATGCTCACTTTTAAAACCGTCTTCCAGCTCTTTGGCTGGCGAGTTCCCAGAATTCCTCACTCCGGCACCTGAGCTAAACCCCCAAGTACGACTAATAGAACGACTAATTCCACTCTTCTATACAACAGACCTGTCCGCCGTCAGGTCCCGTTCCTTCTTCTTCTTCTTTTTCTTGGAAGCTTTATTCTTCTTCTTCTGCAACACAAATAGTATGTCTGTATAATAGAAACATGTGTAATGGAGAGGAACATTTTCATTTTAACCCGATACACACGAAGCAAAACTAACTCGGGCACAGAGCACATATGCACGCACGCACGCACGAGCACACTCTTCATGCATCTGTGTCTTACTGTCATGGGAATTCCTATGAAATTATCCAAATGAGGAATCTCACCGAAACATTGTCTGTACTGTTGCCAACATTAATGGATGGAACATGTGGAGACACACACACACGCACACAAAGACGTATGTAAAAACATGCACAATTATAATTTTTTTCATCTATAGGTCTCTCACAGGCACGCACACCAAACTGCGTTGTTAGGCCCGTTATCCATCACAGTGTGGCTGTCAGACAGCATTCTCTCCGGAATGTTCTGTATTGCGGCCAAACATAATACAGTTGGTTTCAGAATAAACAGGAGACACACGCCCAAGCAGAATACAGATACATGACCAATAAATGGCTTCCACGAATGGACAGATGCCTGCGCATACTTTCCTAAATAACAACCCGGATTTCGAGTGCCACGTCACTCGTTGACAGGGATCCCTCCCTAGAACAGCACAAACATTGGACATTCAGAGGCGAGTGCGCATGTCAGCACAGCTCAGCTGAGTCACACGGAGGGCCCTCGCAGATGCCTTGGAAAACGCAGCGCTTCAGCATCCGTCCTGTATTACACCACAAATCTGGCTGCACTCCCACTTAGACACGTAAACAGATCAAGTTATGGCCTCTATGGGGGAAAAACCGTGCTCCAATGACGGAAACATTTACTATGAACACTGAGGTAGGTCTGTAGCAACAGAATAATACAGTGCCACAACAGTGGGCATGGGGAAGAAATAACATAATTACCGGTCTCATAAACTGAATGAGGACCTTCCCCTCATTAATTTATAGCGTTTGTTCTAATGTGCAGGGCAGGGTAACTGCTTTAGGACAACTAACCGGATAAAGAAAATAACGGTAGGAAAACAAAAAACACTAAATGGGCTTTTAAATACTCTTGTGGGATATATAACACATACAGCAAGATGGGGTAGCTCGCTGCTTTATGTGTTTAAGTTATTTTGGGTTTATTTTTCCTTCCCAAATGGATGTGGAGTTTAAGATTGGATTACCGGTAGCGGTATTTCGACAATGACGTTGACGATATGCTCTCTGGAAACATTGTTCAAGTGAACACATTCATAAGAACATTCAAATAAAATGACATCATTGTAAGGGCGCTGCCTGGCTTGGAACCCCACCAATCAGCAGTACATATCTGACAGGATGTTCTACCTTGATGGTGCTTTTCTTGGCCTTCTTCTGCTTGGTGCCTTTGTCGCGGTCTACCGTCAGCTTGAGGTTCTTTAGCTCCTGACGCATCAGCTCATCTACCTGGGCCGGCAACATCACGCACGCACGCACGAATGCACACACACACACACCGGAACAACATATCCTGGAAGGCCTCTTTCTTCAGTCGGACGGCTTCTCTGACCACCGTTGGCTACCATGGTGTTCGAGGGTTACCAGAGGCACCTAAGACCTTGAGACCACAGCTCTCTGCCACAGCTTCAGCCATGTAAGCTTTGAACATTATCCACTCAGGTTCAATGTCCCCAACCTCCACCGGGATGCAAGTGAAGTTCTGCCAGAGGTGTGAGCTAAAGATCTCATGGGCAGGGCCTCCTCCAGATGTTCCCAGTTTACCCGCACTAACCGTTTGGGCTTACCAGGTCTGTCCAGAGTCTTCCCCCACCCCTTGACCCAACTAACTCATAGGAATAAGATTCTGGAATATGGTCATTTTATATATATTGAATTAAACCATCACTTATAAAATGTCAAATATTGGTGTGTCTGCGTGTCATACCTGAACTCGGACTTCCTCTTCCATTTCCAGTCTCTTCTCCTTTTGCATCAGCTGGGCATCGAAACGCTGCGAGAAACTGTGGCTCTCGTCATGCCTCTGCCACACATCTACACACACACACACACAAACACACACACACACACACAGTTTTCCATCAGCAAGAAAGAAAGTGACTTCTGTCGAGACTCAGGTTATTGTTGAAATACGGGCTTTCCCAGAGAGAGAGAGGGGGGGTGGGGGTGAGTGAAAAAAAAAGAGAGCGAAGGATGTACTCCAGGTGTAGAAGGTACTGTATGTGTGTGTGTGTGTGTGGGGTGGGGGGGGGCATTGTCTTCCTCTCAGGAGCCACTTCCTGCCCCCGGATGCCTGGACTTCCTACCTTGAAGGCTCCCTTGGGAGCTGGCAGGTGCTCTCTGTGATGGGACCTCAGGCAGGCAGGCAACAAAAGACACGTGTGGACAACAACAAGCTAATATGGCCACGGGTGGACCTGAGCCACTGTCCCTAAGTGACCTCCCTCTGGCTGGTGCTAAGCCTGCATTCATGAGGCTGCTGGTCTGATCGCTGATATCACATCACACCTCATCAAACCCATACAAACTGACTGTACCGTTGTCTGTACAGCACCAGTAGATACATTTGTGTACTGTCACAACATAATCGCAATGAGCAGCATTAAAGAGACTCGCTCGAGGGGGTGCATGTCTCCCCGCCCCCCCTTCACCCCAAAAGGCTTGCACACTTCTCTCCCAGAACAGCATTCTCCCAGAACAACTGCCCTCAACTAATATCTTTAAAACAGTTTCAGGGTAGGATTATTCACTTTTTTTTTCCAGCACAGACTAATTCAGCCTGGCTCGGATGAAACTTTTGGTCAGTTGTCAAGTTCAGCCGGACGTCGAAGGTCAGGGGTTTAACAGCTCCGAAACAAGCGGCTCGTCTTTGAAATGGGATCTGCTCCTAAGGTCGAGAGGGGTCAACCTGTCCTCCGCAAGCCACCTCATATTTTTGACCGCCCCCCGCACGCCTTAAACACCCCCAAGGGAATCTGATAGGCCTTACCATCTTCTCTCTTCTCCCCGGAGCTGACGGTTTGTTGAAATAAGGCGTCTTGTCTGTTAATCTCAAAACAGTGCTGTTGAGAAGGAATAATGGAGTCAGTGGCCCAAAGCAAGAAGGATGGTAATTGGACTAAGAGAAATCTAACCCACAAGAAAGGCCTAAACAGTAAGTAAATTAAGTTAGTGGTTCAGGCCTCTTCTCTGGACCAATCACTGTTGGTGTTGAGCTGTGTGGACAGATTTAAAAAGAAATCCATGTGTGGCCTGAACTCAAAAATGTACGTGTGGTCACATTAATCATTTTCTTTGAGCAAGCTAACATCTGGTCAAGCTTGTGTTGACACACTGAACAAGCACCTTCCTCATTACAACTTATTCATAAATCTAATTTTAAGTAAGCAATGCCTTGCGAGATATAGCTGCAAAATATGACAGAAACACACACAGACGATTTGTGATTTGTTTTCACAAATGCACGTTTTCTTCTCGTATTAACTGACCGTTCATGCCTTAATGTATGCTTTGAGTTTGTTTCCTGACCTCTTGGAGCCATGGATAGTTGTTGAAAGCCTGTTCTTATAATGTGAAAAATACATATGGATACCGTTATGAATGCAAAAAGAGCACTTTATCATCCCTGAAAATCGCATGATAAAACTGCTGCATGCGGTTTGACAACAGCAGTGTATTTGTATGCAGGGACATGGTGTTGAACTGTTCCTCCTTCACCCAAAGACAAAACACAAACATGCACCATGTATTTCCCCCTCCTGTCAGCGCGGTCTGGGAACAAACACACTGGGATGGGGATGGGGGGGGGGGGGGGTTTGATCTAGAGCAAAGCCGCAGGCAGGAAGAGGGCTTCTGGGTAACCATCGCTTCCCATTGCACGGCCCCCTGACCGGGAAATTTAATATTAAATCCATGGGTCGCATGCAGCAAGCGCTCCGTGGCGCTGCCACGGAGCACAGGAAGGGCACTCCAATCGCGTTCCCGGAGGCGTGCTCTCCCGCCGTCACCGACCAGCTGGACGGGGGAGGGGGGGAGGGGGCAGGTGTCTGGGAACCCGAAGATTGACCTTGTCTGAGGTTGGAAACTGATAAAGAGGCCTTGGTGTTTGTGTTTACTCGAGTTCCTTCCTTCATCTTCCTTTGACTTCCTCCGTTCCTTTCTTGTGAACTTTGTTTTCGCGATAATGCCAGGTCAGTCTGGAAAACATTATTCCCTTTCTCTGTGGAACTCTTTCCAAGCCGACTATCTGTCCCCTCTGAACCAAATGTGTGAAAGACATAGAAACACACAGAACACCCTACCCTCCCTACTGTAAACTACATGGTAGTGTTGTAACGTAGACACCTGAAGCCTTTGTCTGGCCATAGCTTCTGTCCAACTGCCATACGAGAATGCAAAAGCCTACTAAGTACGGATAGGCCAAAACAAGGCCAGTGCATTCCTAGTGCTGCGATAACCTCCGTTTTACCCCTCTCTTGTTTTCGCAGCATTGCGACAGTCCGACCTGTCAGCGGGGTTCCCGTAGTTACAGTACGAGCTTCCCTTTCACGCTTAATTACCTCCAAATAAACCCAAACAAGCAATTATTATCCAATTAGAGCCATATGGCTCCATGTGTGGGACAGCCATCCTCCGAGCCCCGCGACAGACCGATGTTTGCTTTCCTTCGCCGTCTTTGACAGACGGGATGTAATAACGTGGACTTCAATCGCCGCGTTCAGCTCAGCGTAAATGGCAATGTGTGGCATTATGTGTCACTATGTGTGTCACACGTAGGGTGAAGGGGTCAGAGGTCAGATGTACTATTGTGACATTTGACAGTTGCGATGACTGGACCGAGCAAGCCTGGGTTGACCACAGGGCGTCCTTGACGATGTTACATTTCTGCAATGGGGAAAAAAAAAAGCCTTTGTCATTCTAGAGAAAAGATCCCGCATTCCTATGCCCCAAAACACCCCCACATATTGTCCTCCCAAGCTCACTGTTTATACTGGAAACCAACCAACAGCCACAGCACGAAAGTGGGGGATGGGTAGGGAACGGCATGACTTTAGGTGCACTGCAGTGGGAGGAATAGAGATTTGTCTCAGCCAATCAGCACTCAGGTGTGGCAGGGGCATGCTCTCTCAGGGTTTCAAACAGAAACAACGATTTTGTTACTTCAAACATTTCAACAAAGAAAGTAGTTCCAGATTAAAATAAATAAATAATGTATATATAGGACTATAACTTTAAATTTAAGGGATTTTGTTACCCATTACTTATTACCTGCTGCACACATTAATACAACATATAAACAAGAAAGGTCAGGTCCCTTGTTAAAAAGCCAAGCCTAGTTGATTAAAAGGCTAGAGACGGGGGCCAAGCGGGGCTAATGAGCCGGCCCACATCTGAGCCAGGCGTGAGCCCGCACCGTGACAGACGGTTGTGAACGTCGGCGTTGAACGTCGACTAGCCGTCTGGGCCTCATTAGCACTCAAAGGCTCGTTTCTTCTCCAAGTGGAACCTGAGGCCTCAGGTAGGGGCCGGGTGCGCAGGCAAATTAGAAGCGAGCGGGACTTGAACAGCGTTGACCTGCCGTGTAATTGCTTCCTGCAAGCGCACAGCTGTGGCCTGAGCTGTTTTTACTCAATAAACCAATCAGACCGGATTTAAAAGGTGGTGCGGGCCAGCGGTGGGGGAAAAAGGACCCTGCCACTGAACAATAACCCGACAAACTGTGCCTGACACGTTTCTTAAACAAACTGTTAAAGACAACATTCTACGCCTATACACATAGCATAAATTAAAAGATACATTTGACATCAATGTTAAAGTCATTTATTTTTTTCTCTTCACTCTATAGATGCGTGCTTCTGTCGGTCAACATACTTGTCAAGGCTTGTTACTGCTAATCAGTGGGAATGAGGTGGGGGTCAACTTCGCCTTTGTGCTCCAACAGGATGTTAAAGGGATTTGCATTTAACACGCTCAGCTCGCACCTACAACATCCTGCCAACAAATATGGTGGCACTCATTTTGAAAACACTATTATTGTTATTATCTCAAATGCATCTAGTTTATTTGGGACAATAAAACAGTTACAATAATCTCAAGATCAAGAAAGGACTGGATGTAAGCAGAAAGCAGATATGGTTTGATGATATATTACTACATCTAAATTGATGCTTCTGTTTGCCATCGCCCAATAAATAACCTCTGGTACAGTATGGAATGGACACAGATATCATGAGACCGAGGGCAGTAGCTACAGACGCTGGGTATCTGCAGCCGTGATTTGTGCATGTTTGCGTGTGGAGGCGGTGTCCGAGGACCGCAGAGGTGCCACAAATCACAGTCTGCCTCCAGAGAACCACTGCCAAGAAAATGGTCACGCCTCAGGTGACATGGGTCAGACGTGGAACCCCCGGAGGAAGTGCTGTGTCCGGATTAAGGCGCGGTTACTCTGCTCTAGCACGGCGTTCTCAAATGATGTGAAACATCTCAGAGGTTTAAGGGAGATCACGCCACTATAATAGAATCATCTCAGTTGAACTTCATATACTACAGACGCATCCACAGCTTTAGGCATTACTAAGGCCAAAAGAAAAAAAAACAACGATTTGGGAAACTTATTAAGACTAGTTTTCAGCTCTAGCGACATGTCTGGGAGGGATGTGGTCGGAGCGCGGGGAGGAAAGAGATTGATTGGAGAACAGTGACGAAAGCCAGACGCCGTGCTGCGAGTGTTGGTGGTCAGAACCAGGTCGCATCTGGTCGGGCTGAGGTGGGTGCAAAGTGTTGGGAGGCTGCATAAGTCAGCCAAGAGGAAGATGGATGTGACCAGACTGGAATAGGACAACAGGCCAATACCATGTGTCTGCTCAAATCCATATACAAAAAGGAAAATGCTTGTTTTTTTTTAAGATCGGACAGGTATTAATGGAAATAAAAATCTGTAAATGGCATAAATGTAAAGGTTCTTGTTTTTGCGTTTAGCAATTTAGGTCAGTGAACTTTTACCTTTATCTTTCTGTCAATTCAGACACCTGGACTCCGACCTTGGCAGTTAACTTCCTTTTGAAATAACTGTGCTTTGTGAAGGATATTATAAGTTAGTGTTGGGCCTTCTGAGGGACAGACGAGATGATTTTTGGGACATTTCCAGAATGAAACATCTTTTTCTAGTGTTTTTACATTTGATAAAATATATAATTGTTGTGCTAAACAAATAATTTTACAATAAATCCTCAACATTTTCTGAACACACTAAAGCTAACCAAAGTGCGAGGTTATTCCCATCAAGCTAGCTACTATCTGACATAGGTAGGCGAGGACATCTGATAGCTTTCCGTCGAGTCAGATCCAGCCCTAAATCTCCGCCTTAAAGCACAAAGTGTTGCGCTGGATCAACAGCGGGTGTGACAAGCGAGATGTCAGGTTGTTAAAGAATCGCTTGCTGAGCCAGAGGTTGAGAGCTGCTGTAAAGCAAAGTGAAAACATCTAAGAGTGAGTGGCAAAAACAAAACCAACAGAGCAACTGTTGACTTAGTGCAACCAGAACCAGTTGGGCTCCAAAGGCCTGCAGCCACACTGCTAGGGTAAGGGGGCCCCCAGGGCCAAGAACTGGCCCCCTTTTGCACACGCCCCGCCATGGGTCAGTAGGACTTACAGAGGCTAGGGAAAACGCCTCACTTCCTCTTTAAGAGCCCTGGGACCGCTGGGAGACAGGTAGAGAGGGCGTGATTGATGTGTGGTCCCAGGAGGCCCAGTTATCCGCAGGTCTGTGGGTGTGTGGGTGTGGAGTCACAGGAGGGCAGACGGGAGTTTGCTCCCTTCCCAGAAGCCCTCTAATGAGGTGGGATACACCACAATTCACGGGGGCCCTGTACTGACAGGGCCTGAATCAGGGCCAAGCTATGTAGAAATGTGAACACTCCTGGTTCTGCAGGAAAGGTAAGATGGATGTTTCCACCAAAGATATACTCAAAAGTAAACAAAACTATTACAATTTAGCACAACAGTGACTTCCCAATGTATTAAAATGACTCTTAACGTAGTTTTACTAGCTCTTACTAGCTTCTTCAATGAGGTTGAGGAATTGAGCTTTGTGTTTGGTCAGACTCACCTCTGTATATCTTGTGTCCCTCCATGACGGTGGGGAGGAAACTGCTGGCAGCCATTTTCCAGCCGTTCTCCACTTCCTACAGGAAGAATCATAGCAGGTGAGTCATAACTGATAATTCTGCATGTTCTGTTCCATAACAACAGCAATAATTCTTAACATTTTGAACTGAAAAGATAAATGAACACAGGAGATAGATATGTGTGTTTGAATGCTTAATATCAAATACATCATTATCTAATCATATAGCTCAATATGATCATGTCAGAATAATGCAATTAAATTCAGTAACAGTAAAAATTATTTCTAGGATTTATTGCACCACACTATTTTTCCAAATGTCTAGTGTGGAATTTAATTTCAATTTGCCAAATTAATTTACAATCTAATTCAACTCAATAATGTACAAGCAGATTTGAATGTCAAGGAACAGGGGCTAGATACCGACACGTATACATTATACACATCAAAGAACCCTTCAAAAGCCATCCGTCCAAATTGTTTTACATCTTTGTGTCAGTAAATCGCCTTATTTCCTTGTTGCTCTTTAATTAAGCAGCCGCAGAAGAACCAACATACTGCTGATGGAATCTGAAGTGGTCCAAAATGTGACCGTGCTTGTGGGACAAAGAGGGCCTCTCACCAGACACTCAACATTTCCACCTGGCTAAAGAAAACAATACCGAAGCTTAACGGAGAAGTCATGTGTCAGCCAGGGTCAGACATCGACGAGACTAAAGACCCGTGCTCATTTTACAAAGGAAACAAAGCATACTTCCTCGGACGAAATAGATTATTAAGGTTATTAAAATATATGAATTGAAGTAAGAAAAAAGTGTATTAGACATGTTACGTCTATAAATATAATATAGGTATACTGACACTTACAGTAAAGAGTTTACATGAGCACTCTAATTAATATGGAGGGCCTTTTCCTGAAATATAAAATGAGATGGACTCCTTGGAAATTACTAATAACTATGCTTAGTTTGTGCTTTTAAATTAACAGGAAGGAGGTTACGCCTCTTAAACACTTGCCAGTCAGTTATCATTTTGATTTACAGCACCACTATTGAATCCAGCGGAACAGGGAGAAGATAAAAAACATTTCCAAGAAAGACAACTGGATGCTAAATTACCAATCCTGCCTCATGTGGTTACTGTCATGGCCACAAAAACACAGATAAAATAATGTTGCGTGCTTTATCAGTCAGACAACAAAAGCAGGGGATGGACAGGACTTTGTTGTCGTCACATTATCACTTACACTGGAAACAATAGTGGAGCTTCCCTTTGGGCTACATTGGACTATGCCTGACCTGGAAAGACCTTGTTGATTTTTGTATCCCTTCGGAAATGCAGTTGTTGTTTGTACTCTAGGTCTGGAGGGGGAGGGGCCTGAAATGTGTGGTGGACGGTAGGAATTTCATCTGTCCCATAAAATGGCTTTGAAAAATGATGGCTTTGTGAGGAATGCAGAGGGGCATGCCATTCCACTGGGAGTGTGGATGGAAGAGCAGAGATGAAGCCTTGCCTAATCCCAAACTTGTCCTGGGGACACAGTGGTGGTGAAAGCTTGTGGTCAGCCCTGCTTCCTATTGGATTCACAGCACATTTTTTTTATTTGATTTTTGATGATTTGTCTAAAACTAAGGGTTTAGATAAATGAACTACAGCGCAGACGATAGGTGCAGACGGTAGGTGCCTTGCTCAAGGGAACGTCACAGCTTTTTGGAAACCCCCAACACATTCTACAATGCCAAATCTGCATAAACCGGCTTAGAATCATAAACTAAGTGTACCTCTTCTTTGATCTCTTTCCTCTTCTTGCCTTTGGGTTTTCCCGTTTTGTCTGCCTTTTCCTTGCCACCCAGCTGGTCTTTCTTTGCTAAATCTTTCTTCTTCTTCTTCTTCTCTTGTTCCTTTGCAGCTCGCTCCGTTGCTACCTATCATAGGACTGGGTGCAGTTATTGCACTGGCTAATGCGTTTCAAATGGATTTTAACTGATCTGTAACATCCCGCATTTGAGCAATTCAAAAGGAACAGAGTGACATGTAGTGAACAACATTAAAAAGGTTGGAGGCAACTCAAAAACCCTACATATGTACTACATACATTATAACGAAGCAATGCCTATCACTACTGGATCGTTAGATGTTATTGCTACCTGCTCGGGTGTCTTCTGGGAAAATATACAAGCCGATCCACCATCCTCAGCATCTGGAAAATCGGGGAATTTCCCTGTGGTGTCCCTGGTGTGAAAAGTAGTGTTTAAAACGTTTTGCTTATGTTTGTACTTGCAGTATCCATGTAGATTTCCAAGTCAATCCAAAATATAAAAAGAAAAAGCCTATAAAACTATCAAAACTAGAAACTAGTTATCATAAATGAAGACTTTGTGTCTTCATTTAAGATTTAATGTCATATTTCTAAATTGTACTGGTCATATATTTATCATTGAGTTTTTATAAAACTTAGTTTGATTCTTTTCATTCCTTCATTTTTGGAGCTAGCACAGCCAGGTGCATGGTACAGCACCCTTAAGAGATAATACCACAGATGCACTTGGAAAACCCTTATTACAAGTTAAGAATGAGAAGCTCACATCAACCCGCTAATTAGCGTCTGAACACATGCTGTTAACTGGCTACCGAGTGCAACAATAGCTCACAGTATTTCCTGCTCTCATTATTTTAAACTTAACCCTGTAAAACCTAACTTACCTTTTCCCCCCCCACCTCTGTTCCGGTACAAACTGCGGGATCTCGTCAAGCTCTGTGGACACTCCACCGGAACATTTAAACCCCTACGTGACCTCATGGTGTATTGGGGTCTGTGGGGGGCCGGGCTCAGAGCCCAGCATCTATCTAGCTAGCTCGTAGATTCACAAACACATCTAGCTGGTGAGGCCGGCCAATGGGGAAGGTGGCTGGTGAATGTCAGGAGACACCATTGTGGTCTGCAGACAAAGCCTTAGCCTCAGCCTCCTCTGTTCTGTTCAATGGGCAGCACCAAGCTGACCTGCCATAAATCAGTGAAGAAGGCTGCTGTTCAGCCACTGTTCTTCAGCCCTGACCACGACTCCATTGACCGGCTGCAATGCACAACCTGACTGACAACGCTTGTCTCTTAAGACTAAGGATGGGACGATAGACGATTTGATCGTTTATTAAGGTACAAATAAATATAGATAAATTCATTGGGGCCACAGTGAATTTCCGTCATCGGGATAATCATGCATATCCCCACATAAGTATGAATATCTTCACGAGTAAATAAAAAACGGTGTAGCTCACTTGTACAGTCCAATTGTATTGAATTCCTCATTTATTTATTAGCCCGCCTCTTCAGTCAACCATCTGAAGGCTGAAGGCTTGGCTTGCCCAGTGTATCCCCCACATATAAAAGATACATTGTATGTGTTGTAATACTGGTGTGTTTTAACTAAATGTAAGATAAAAGGATTCTAGTATGTTTTAATGGTATGTTAACCATTTTAAAAGGTTTTAAGCATATGTTGACGATTATCGGGATAACATTGTCAATCACAATTATTTTGCGATGTCATATCGTCATATTGCCTAGGTTTGTCATGCTGACAAATACACCAACTGTAGACCAACTGTAACACTTCTGTAGAAGTAAGCGTACTGAAATACACTTTACCTACAGTGACTGTAATTTAGCTCGACAGTCTCAATTGAGCAGAAATGGGTGCACCTTTAAAAAGCTGTAAACATACTCTCTGATTCAAGGCAGGCTGTGCAACGCAGGTCAAGGCAAGGTGAAGCCGCCCCGCTAACGTTGTGATTGCAGGAATGTCACAGAGTAGTGCTTCTCGTCTGCTGTGACGGGAGGACGTGGAAGAACCCAGATGACGTCGCCAACCAATTAGCTTCCTCTTGCCGAGATACACTGCACCGGGCCCGGGGAGCGAGTCTGGTGTTAGCAGGCCCACAATGCACTTGTGATCAGAGTCTGGACACGCTCCATTGGGAAGTGTTCGCAGTCGTTGCCTCCTACTGAGGTGCGTTCAGATTTTTCGAACGTTTTGCGCACATAGACAAGCAATTTTTCTTTTGCTTTGAGGTCACCGCGAATGTCTGAGGAGGTAAACACACACTGATGCTGGACAAAGGGTGACAATATGAATCCAATCATTTTGGAATGTTTACACAAAACGTTCAAAGCAAACACGAATGTTTCCCCAGTCCTCCAATTCTGAACACACCTCAGTAGAAAGCGTAGACCTCCAGTTAATTTTCAAACTATTGGACAGCCTTTATCCAATCGGCATTGCTACAATTGTATCTAGCTCTAACACCATTTTGTCTGGCTCTAACACCATTTTGTCTGGCTCTAACACCATTTGGTCCACTGTGTGAACACCAAAGCAAGCAGAGTCTCCAGACTATAATCTCAGTGAAAACTGATCTGAGAGGAATAGCGGGGCGGAGCCTGGCCAGCGCGGGTGGAGCCTTGCCTGCACTCGATGAACCACTGTCGGATCAGACCCTGGAGGGTCTCGCGCGCGTCCGTCTCCTCTGCGGCCCGGAGCGACTCCTTGACGCTGCACAGGGCGCTCTGGTACTCCTCCTCGCGCTGCTCCTGGACTAGCCGCCGCCGGGCCTCCACCTGCCGGGCTTTCAGCTGGGCCGCGCTGGGTCCGGCTGGCTCCGGAGCCACCTGGGGTCAAGGAGAGGCTCACCAAGAGTTGTTTATACACTGTTTTCTGTGATTAAAGTGCTAGCGTATTTCACACTAATATACAGTATATGTATACTTATAATGTATCAATGTAGTGTATACATGCATAGTTCCAGAACAGAACTTATTTTTTGCCTCCAGTCACCATAAAGCCACTCGGTATATACTGCACAGGGTCCAGGGAGCTAGCCCGACGTACCAAGACCCACAATGCACCTGGTGAACAGGGTCTGGACATGCTCCATTTGGAAGTCTTTGGCAGTCGTTGCCTCCCACTGGGTGTAGACCTCTGGTTAACCACAGAGATAACTCCAGAGTTAAGTGCCGATAACTAAAAGCACCATGGGACCTCAGCCACTGATCTCACCACCCCTTAGCGCTCCACTAACAAAGGTCCTCTTATCTTATATCCTTTAATTAAAATACCAATATATTCTACTTTCTGTCTTTATGTCCTTATTAAGTTCTTAGGATATTGACAATTTGTTGGTACTTATGCTTCTAGAAAGTATTTTCTGAAATTGTATCGTGCATGTTACACATATTATATGTATGTAAATGTATTTATTAGCCCTAATGACATAGTGTTGTCATTACACTAACAGAATGTTGGTTGCATACGTCCACTGGTGTATGACCTTTTCTTCTACTATTAAATGCTGTAAATATAAAGCTCAGCCCAGCCCAGATATAGTATGCCGTTATTTCTCATTAAAACAAGTCTTTGCTGGAATACCACATAACTCTGTCATCACAAACCAACTACATGTAAGCGTGGCTGTTAAAACATGTCTGTTTTCACAGTTACACACTGCACATTAGCGCACCGGTTATAACACCTGCCTGGTGCCACGACTCAATCACGGGGAAACGACCACCTCAAACCTTCTAAAGGGTCTCTTTCTTAAAGTGACGCACACGCGCTGAATAACACTGCGGGGGCACAGACGAGGCCTACCATTCCTAGGAATATCATTTCCTCCAGACGCTCTTTTTCAGTGTTCTTCCTCTGACTGTAGCCCCGCCACACCTGTAACACACAAACACGACAATACATACTCAGCTACCTGGCACGCATCATTGTGTGTGTGTGTTTTAACACATGCGTCGCTGTGTATATCTGTATTGTCCCGTCTCTCCGTGTCTCCGTGTCTCTGCCAGATAACGCGCCTGATTGTGCGTCTACTGTGTCATCGCGTGACGTTTGTGTGAGGGCACTTGGCAGCTTCATAAACGCTTACAAACGTCCTGTTTACAACACAGGGTTCCCGGGCATCTGTAGATATGTAGCCGGCAAGACTGCCAACGAAGCAGTCCGTGGCGAACAGGCTGGTGAATAGACATATTCGTGGTTGTAACAAGGCAACATCAGCTCCTCGCTCGTGTCAACAAAACAAACTGACATTTGCCGCCATATTCCCCTGTACCCAGACTTGAAAGTATGCCCTTGCTATCGCCGAGGAGCTGATGCTCGCAGAATGTTCTAGATAGAGGGACCGCACTGAGGTGGGTTCACAACCGCAGAATGCGTTCCCTAACACGCACGTCTAAATGGCGGCGTTATCAGATTACCAGATTAGCAGGGCCCTGGAACGGGACACCTGAAATCCTGACTCACTTTCTCTCGGTGCTAACAAAAGGCTGAAGGGCACGTGGCTTTCACGGAGTCGTCGGGCGCAGGTCGGTTTTTTGTGGATGCCTCTGGGTCGGATGACACTGCTAAGCGTGGATGTTATGAGGTGGTGAAATGCTTTGTGTTGGCAGTGCCCCCATGCCACCGGTTCAAGCTAAGGTCAGCTACACTTAGATAATGTATATGGCGTCTAAAGGACAACAACCTCAGCAGAACATTTGCCAAAGTAATTATGACATTTAATTTTATATTGTGAGGTTTGATAAATTAATTGGTAATTATTAATTTAAAATTTAAGCAGCAAAGTGCATTTTAGTCTTTTTCCTTAAAACCACATCTGAAATATATAATATGGCACACAGAGTACAGTATGCAAAATCACGCACATTAAAAAAATTCTAAATAAATTACATTAATTAAAAAAGATATAGTAAGCGATTTTATGCCAAATACATTTAGTTTTTTGTCAAATTCACCAAATAGCTCCTCGCGGTCCACTATCCCATCGTATTGTGTGAAAACAATCTGGTGTTTCTACAAACTAAGTGGTGCAGACCGCACACAACAACACAGCTACCCCAGCCATTACAATACGTTTCTAATGTGGGAGGCAGGAGTTAAAATATCAACAAACCTTCTCCATTATGAGCTTGGCCCGTCCATTACCTTCTGAATGCATGTAGCAGCCTGGTCTGTGATCAGACCTTCGGGGACGTGGGGGATTCTGGCCAGGCTGCCAAACTTCATCCTGCGGATCAGCTTCATGAACATGGCCCTTTGACGTCCCCGCCGCGCCCGTTCACACACTTGCAGGACGTGCACGGCCTCATCCAAACTCATGTGGGACGGCATGTTCTGGAAGACGCCACGTGACGTGATTATACAGACTAAAGGCCTGATGCTCTTGTGCTGCTAACTACAAACAGCTAGCCTGGACAGCAGCCTGGCTCTGGAGGAGTCTGTGGTCTGTCTCATCTATTTATCTAATCTCCACAATAGACTTTGACGTCTATGTATAGTAATTACAATAATAGTATTTCTGCTGGGAAACATTTGATTTTACATATGTTTTCACATAGTGGCACTTTAGCTGGGTTTCTTAGAGAGATAGAGGTAGAGGGGTAGTCTGTAATGTGATTATTGCCTATAGAAATAAATGTACTGTATCACAAACATCAGTAACACAAATAAATATACAATATACACTATTACAAAACTCTTCATTCAAATCAATGGTAATACATGGTTTTATTTATTATTGATTGCTTAGAAAACGAAAGCAAACAAACTAATGCTAGTCAAAACGAGATACATGTTTTAGACTAAATGCAGACTACAATTAACTGAATAAAACATTTGTAAGCTTAGTTTATCACCTCCTATGCAACTACTTTATCACACTAAAATAATTAAAAATGGCTTATGCTATAAGATAATTATGTGATAATTATGTGTGATGCAGTGTCTCTTACCGGCTCCTTTTGGCCATTTTGGCCAAGAATCTGACTGAGCATCTTCTCTCTGTCTCTTAACACTTGGATCTTCTCTCTGAGAAAGTACCGTGGGATGGGAATTTCAAGGTCCTCCTGCAACCACCAAAATGTGCAAGTTTAACTCTTTTCAGCTTGGAAAATAAAAATGAATGAGAATAATTGTATACTTTCTCCTCAGTCTGTGGTTATAAGACTTGGTAAGAACACCATTACAATGTAGATTTCAGTTTCAGCAGTTTGTTTGGCAAGAACAAAATAGAAGTAATTTTCTTATGAAGAGAAACTGTCTTGCAACACCAAGCACCTAATTCTTCTGATATATCCTATTGAAAATGGATCCTGATACACTCCTAAGAAGAGCTACTTAAGATATTAACAGCACTCAAATATTTGTAACCCTTGCACACGACACGGTATTCACGAAATGCAGGGCTGTGTTGTTGCCGGCTATATTACTGACTTTTCATCATGTGGCCTGAAAATAAAATAATGTAGCTCTGAGTATATGATACTTTCTTAACAATGGCAAATGTATGTGCCTTGTGAATTAATGAATATCAACAGACATAAACATAAATATTGGGGCAAGTTTCAAGGTAATTTTCAGTTGCATGAAACACAAAATATGAAGAATGAAATATGAAGAATGCTGATTATACCAAAAGTTCAGCAGGTCTTACACAACTATATATAATATGAACTGCAAGCACCATGTCATCACGGCTAACTCAGATATACATTTTAAAACATTAATATTATCCATGAATAATCTTGCAGAAACAACAACTTGAAGCAAATACCAACAAAGTACTTCAAAATATAACGCGCTGATCTAAGAGGAGAAAAAAGAGAGGGAACACGTTTTTGTTTTTCTTAACTAGGGATAGAAGATAACCGGTCGCCATGGAAAGGACCTTCCACTAGCTTCTGTCAATGGAAGTGTTATGGAGGTTGAGGTGGGTTCTACAGTAAGCCTCTTACAGGCATCAGTTTGAGGTCTTGCAGGATGTCGTCAAAGTAGTGGAACTCCGAGTGCTCCAGCTCCACCATCTCGTTCTTCAGCTCCAACAGGCGGCCCATCACCCCGTCCAGCATGCTGCGGACCACGCGTCTCTTCTGGGGGTGGGCCACCTGGTCGTGGATCAGCTCCAGGCTGCGGAAGATCTGCAGATACTTGAGGTAGAAGATGGCCAGGCCTTGGAAGACGTGCGGCAGGTCCTTCTGTGGCTGCTGCTCCGAGTGGGGGAGCTCGTCCAGCAGGAGGTCTTCCAGAGCATTCTGGGCGGAGACCCACATGTTGGTGAAGAAGCTGGACAGGGGGAAAGCTGTCAGACGTATTGAACTCAAACAAGAAGTCACATATATCTGGCAATCAATCAATTACAACTGGGAAGGCCATGATCACTTTTAATAGCATATCACATATGAACATGTATGCTTGAAAATACTATATGTCATGTTTATTCAATGTAACCAGCTAAATCTATTGAGCATTTTATTGGAAATAAAGCTAGACTGAAAGTAATAAAATAAATGGTTCACAAACGTGTGATCATTCTTTTAAAATTATGATTTATTTTTGTATATTTTCATCTAAAATCCAGTGGGTTAGACAGCAGACTCAACTGCCCACATGCCATGAGCAGTGTGTTTATTTATTCTTTAATTATTCCCTGAATTATGGCTATGAACACATACACCACAAATACAGCTACACTATTATACAGTGAGGGCTTTGACCTTTTTGCACCTTGCATCACCATTAGAAACTGGCAGGTGGTCTGTCAAGCAGACCCTTCAAAGGGCCCTAACACCACCTGGCTAGCATACCTGTAAAGGGCGGGAAAGCCTTGTCATCTTTACAAGTAACAATTAGCATGTAAGCGTAAAGAGCTTCGGTTTTCCCAAGGGCAAACTCACTGATTCTGACTACCTGGTATATGATGATAATATTCAGTGTACTTATTATTAAAATGTAGTACAATAGCCTATTACATTCATAAGCTCACATAAGCATTACATAGAGTTGCTTAGGTTTGATAAAGCACCATTATCCACTAACGACTTCTTGAAACCAGAAAATGAAGCGTTAAAGGCCTTCAAAAGCTCCAAGGCTCATAAAAGGCTTCCCAACTTACATGTAGGTTTACTATTATGTTCAAGGGAAAACCAATTGATCTCCAGACGCAAAGTTACAATTTCCAAATGCTACTTATGCAGAGTATGTTCAATGAGTTTGTGTAAATCTGTGTAAAGACATGTGACGGTAAAGCTATTGTCCTTTCATATTGTGATGAGTTCCTAACTGATATGATCGAGGGTATTTCTATAGCCTCTTTGGTTAGCTTGTTCTGTGGCTGGCTAAATCAAAGGAGTGGGTGGGGAAAGGGGGTGGGGATGTGAGGGGGCTAAGAGGGCAGTTCAGGGGGAAATACATTTACAACAAAAAGAGCGAATGGGGGGGATTCATCCAGATACCTAACTGGTGCCAAGCAACAAAGCCTAAAGTCAAAGAATCCTGCAAGGCAACCATTGGAAGCAAAAGAAATGCAAGGTCAACAAATTGCAAGGCCTGCACTACACCGGAAATGTAAACCGATTTGGTTCTGAGAGGGAACTGTCAACAGGTGTCACTGTTTACTGGGAAACATGGAAAGATGTGTGAATAAAGGCGTTTAAATCAAAAACTTAACAGAAAAAAAAACAAAGTAGAAGAAACGGTAGATACCAGCAGATTGTATTGTGTATACAGTAGCAATGACCCAAGGGATTGTAAACACATACACATTTCTCTTTACACATAGGGACAATACAGTTACAACACAGGTTACTCTCTGCAGGTCATGGAGAAACAGGCTTTTTCAATGGGCCTTGCATGCCAGCCTGTTGTCATAGGAACAGCAACAGTTCTGACAGAACCTACCTTTCTACAGTTAGTAGTACGGTAAGTTATCTAGTAGTTGAAAATTAAACAGTCTAGCGTATTTAAATTCATTGTAAAAGAATCACTGAGTACAACATGGAAAATTCAACCCTGTAACCACTTAATTAAAACAACAAATACGAAAATAAATAAATACAAATATATTAGTTAATTTATATATCAAAATGGTGGTCCTATGTAGCTACAAAAACAAAGATACTGTAGTTACCTGTGCGACATCTCTGATTCCTACCAGGACCGTACGGTACAGTACAGTACGGTACGGTACGATAGTCTACCGTACCGTCCTCCAGCTGTGTCCAGTTGAATGATTAAACCAATTTTGAGGATGTTGCAGCCTAAAACCCATCACAGTTCACATATAGTTAAGGAATTGCTAATGCAAAAACACTAATTCAAATGAGATACAAAGTTTGTAGTATTTTAGTTTGCTAAAAAAAACCCCACCGGTATAACATATCGGGGGATAATTGCGCGATAGTAGGCAGTACGCTAAACCACGCAACTAAACACGTTGACACGGACGCAGTAAACATTTATTACTCACACGTTGCATTTAAAACGGCTGCAAAGAAAAGTTGATTCCGCTTTCGATTCAAGTGTTGATTTTCTCTGTGTACATCAGTCTAGCAACGCAGCACCGCGCCTGCGCGAATGCGACGGCAGACCGTAGAACTAAGAACGGTGCAGAGTACACAGTCCTAGAAGGACTTTGGAGCAGAGAAGCTGTATCTGTGGTGAAACTATTAATTAAAGGTTTGACAAGAGAAAAGAGTTCGCGCATCGGTTATATTTTCACTTCTAATCATTTCTCAGTCGGTTGTTGGGCGCTGCGGGGACCCGCGGCTGAAGCAAGCAACAGACTGTATGCGTGTGTGTGTGTGTGTGTGTGTGTGTGTGTGTGTGTGTGAGTGTGAGAGTGTGTGTGTGTTAGCAATAGACTGTGTGTGTGTGTGTGTGTGTGTGTGTAGGTGTGTGTGTGTGTGTGGGTTTGCGCGCGCGGGCGCACCACGGCACGCATCACCGCGTACCAAAGAGAGACCCTTTTTCCTGGTGGTCTATGTACAATGGAGTCTATTATTGAGTGGTATATAATCCGTCATGCTCGCCTACTATTCCTTACTCAGAATAAATGAGTGGTGAAAGGCAATTACACAGGTGCTTAGTTTACTGAAATAATATACTAACTAACCATATTGTGTGTGGAGAGAGTGACTAGGCATTTAGCATAAGCGGAGCTCTGCGCAGCCTGTTTAATAAAACAAATCATATTGTAGCCTATAACGGCGTGCAATGATGAGAAAGATACGGAAAAGAATAAATAGCCTATCAATTCTTAAATAGCCTTATAAATTCTTAAGCACAATTATTCAGGCATGGCTAAATATCTCTGTAACATATATCTCAACCGGGAGTCTGGTCCACTTAATTGCTAAAATCAGCTAAATAACTAATCAGCATCACATTAGCGCAAAGTCAGTTTTGCGCACATCCATCTGCGCGGCTTGGACGTCAAAGAAACTATTGTTTGCGTGTACGTCGTCCTAGGGGATGGAAATCCGACATTTCGCACATCCTTCGTCGCCATTGTTCAGAAGCTCAAACCACAATAAATCACTTTTCCAAGCCGCCCGAGTGGGCGTTACTCCGCGCCTTTAAAACAGCAAGTGCAGCGGGGCAAGAGGGCAGTCGCGCACGAGTCAGATGCAGAGCTTGACCAGGAGCTCTAACTTTCATTCCTTATATTTTGGGATACGCGTTTCCCTACAGGCAGGACAGTAGCCTACAAGCAAGCATCTCTCAATATTTTCATTACCTGGAAACCTTTTCTGTGTCGAAGATTAGACGACATAATAATTCGCAAGTAAGTCTCCTTTTGAGTACATACAATTTAGTTCAGTTGCAGCATGTCTGGTCGTCTACTGAGATTGTAGGGGCCAGTTCTGGAGTGTGGAATAGTAAATGGGAGTTTTGTGTCCTACAATGTCAACCATAATATACCGGGATATGCATCTCACTGAAGTGTCGAGATTAGTTTCGTTCAACGCCAAGGAACCTGTCTGTCAACTCAATGTAGAGCTCTGTTCGATTTCACAGTTGGTGGCCCGGATTAACATTGTGCTTATCTCTTAGCAGGTTTACATTCAATGGAGACTAGCACTGTATTAGATGTGGATAGTGGATAGCCTAGTTGCTATACTGTAAGTCAAAGACCCTCCATTAAAACAAAACATTTTAAAAGTGAATACGGCATTGAGGGAAATGATTAGGCTACGTTGGAATGTAAAATAATTTAAGACGTCATTGAGGGAAATAAATGCATTGGAGAATGTGACGTCTGTTTGCTTTCACAGATATTTTAGTAAATATAATGTACCCATAAAAACAAAACCAATATTAAACCTACGTGTTGATATTTAAATGGAATCAACATGGACACAGAAGCGCGTGTGTGTGTGTGTGTGTGTGTGTGTGTGTGTGTGTGTGCGTGTGTGTGTGTGTGTGTGTGTGAGAGAGAGAGAGAGAGAGAGAGAGAGAGAGAGAGAGAAAAGACATGACATTTAAAACTTTTTTAATAGTAAAATCAGATATTATCTCAAACTGATATGCACCTTCTTACCCTGTAGGCATATACCCACAGACACTTCTGCTAATGTTCCTGGATGAGTGAATCATAGTAATAAACACTGGGAAACAGCCTAATACAGTGGATTTACTGGAAACAAACAAGGAACACAATGGGTTTTTGGGTCCTACACTTTCTATGAAGAGATTTATCTCTTACACTTTGGATTGAGAGGATCTGGGAAACACACACAGAAATACACACATACACACATTTACATTATGTTTATACATTATGATAGTATACTATTCTCTCTCTCTCACTCTCTCTCTCTCTCTCTCTCTCTCTCTCTCTCTCTCTCTCTCTCACTCTCCCTCTCTCTCTCTCTCTCTCTGTAGTGTAGTATGCGTGCATGCATGTGCACACCGAGTGTGTGTGTGTGAGAGCGAGAGAGATCCTTGCATCCACCAATGTCAGTCCTATTGTAAATTACTTCAGAAATTTTGTATGTATATGAAAAATGTCAAGCATGAAGGAAAGCAGCATCTTTTGGGGTCTCCACACTGATACAGGGGGCTCTGTGTGAATAGCACACACCGCTACGGGACCCCTGGGGCCAGGGATCAGGTGAGCAGCGATTGTGTGTGAGCAAAGTAAACAGCAGAGATTTACAAGTGACTCACGGACCATAATTGCTCCAAGCTATGATTTATGAGGGCCGTTACATTGTTGTAAATGTGCCTGCCCCCTGAAACGTATTCCTATGGCAACTCAAAAAGCATTCTGAAAAGAAAAGAAAAAACTATAGTTATTAAAAATTCCTCTGTTAGAATGTTAAAACAGATTCTATTCTGTCAACCTTGTTGTTAGTTACCTAGAAGAGATGCAGGTCCAATATGTGAAGGGAACAAAGCTTCAATCATCTCCAAACTTTAAGTCACACATGCTAAATGGTAGGTATAGGACTCAGAGCACTAAAAAGCAGGAGTGAGCTCTCCAGCTTTTGTTTAGATGTTGTGGCCCTCTCTTCCCCCCCCCCCCCACCCACTGGGTGACAGTTGCAGAGCATTTTGTTTTCATCTGCTGGCGATTTAGGGATAGTTCACCACAGCTGTCTGTGTACTCACGTTACGCCCATGCTGCTAAATGCCATCTAGCTAACGTTGTTAGGCGAATAAACATCTGGCTAATTTTATCTGAAAGTAAACGGAGAGACGCATGTCTTTGATGGTAAATTAGCTATTCAAAAACCATAACTCCAGCATAAACAGATTTTAGAATTTATAATGTATAATGTATGCCATCATAAAAGGCTGGTGTTTTTAAATAGCAATGCATATGGCGTGTGTAAGCATTACTTGAAAGAGTTTGTAGGTTTAACTCTTACCAAAGTCAGTGATGCACATTTTGTGGGTAGCTTTGACTGGCGACAGTGGACACGCATGCATGCACACACACACGCACACGCAAACGTGCACGCACACAAACACACACGCTGTTGCCAGGAAATAGTTGGGTAGTTTTTGGATGTTGGCCTTACTTTATGTTGCCTATTATAAAGGCCGTTACCCATCAGCCACTGCTTCAAATTGTTCAAGCGTGTCCAAATAAGTGTATGGTGTCACCACACAAATACTGTATGACACTGGCAGTGACTCCTGGAGGTCACAGATAAAAATCTTCGCCTAGTTCTCCATTACCCCATCATCAGTACGCTCTAAAGTCTTCACTGCCAGGAATTTCTTGGCCAAAAGCCACGCAGAGTAAATCTTTACTGTGATTGCATTCTGTTAGGCTGATGTCCAAATTAAGCAGTTTGTCAGTTATAAAGCAGATTTGTTGTTCGCATCACAGAATGTATTGTGTTGCAAAAGCATTTCATATACACATCTGTTATTGTGCTTCATTAGTGGCGACACAATCGTATCCATCATTAACATTTTCATTTAGTTGTAAATGTGTATAAACATGTTTATTCTTATTGTTTGGTGAAGGGTATTAAGTCATTTTTACCATCTGCTTTTTCATATATCAGATTTACCAGCTGTTAACATCCAGGATTTAGGCAGCATTTATTAAACTGCGCTGAATGCTGCTTTAAATGTGCGAGCCCTCATTTAGTTTCCCCGTTCACATGCCAAATCCATACAAACATCATCTATTCTGCTGTGCTCACCCCACCCCCACACACTGTGAACTTAAAATAAAGTGCTAATTACGTCTCTATTTTTGGCGACACAGCAGACTTTTCACCTTGCATAACAAGCGACCCCACGCGTGGCCTTCTGTGTCTCCATTATAAAACCAGCGCAGCTGCGTACACACACAGTCTGCCTGCCTGCGTCACATCCACATAGCACACTACATTGTCTCTCAGGGAACAACATGCCCAGCCAGGTCCTACACAGGAGCTCCTCTCTCACTATCTCTCTTACTCTCTACCTCTTTATTTCTTTCTTTCTGCCTCTCTCTCTCTCTCTCTCTCTCTCTCTCTCTCTCTCTCTCTCTCTTTTTCTCTCGGTATGGGCACATCATTAGCGACCTATCGCCCTCAGAGGTTGAGCGAGTCAGTGTAAAATCATCACAATGTACTCCTTCTGTATAGCAGTGTGGCTGTGTGGTCCTCTGCTAGAGCAGAGGGGAAGCGTTCTGTCAATTACGACGACGGCCACTTCAAACAACAGCCAGACGACAGAAGAGATTGGGGTCCCTGTATCTGTGTGTGTTCTGTGTGTGAGGGAGCGCAGGCCAAAGATAAGTGGTTAATTGTAGCTGTGAGTGGAGGGTATCTAGGGTATTGACATACAGTCAGTGCCAGCAGGTTCTTTGTCATAAGCACAGAGGCACATTCTGACCACAGTGGCTGAGGTGGAATATACATTTATGTTAATTAAGGACTATTCCTCTGATCTGTGTAACACTGAGTTAACCCCAGTGCACAAACACTGCACTTTAAATGAATGCCACTCACAACATAACATTGACCAGTGATAGTTCTCATCTGAGATTAGCCAACACAGATAGCTATTTGATATTTTCTTTTGTTATAACTTTTTGCAAGGCTCCAAGAAAGCAACTATGAGTATCCATATGAGAATGTGTCCTGTTTAGCTTTTGTTAATGGATTCTTCTATTAATGGCCTGGGAAGACCCCGGGAGCAATGGGAATGTTTCTGTGATGAACAAAAGGGTAAACATTCCTCGAAGCTGCAGGCGGGCTGACCCCTCAGACATCTCACCACACCATGTCAAACCCTTTTTTAAACAATTCCACTGCTATGCCATCCTTAAAAAACAAACAGGGATTGTTTAGAACCGGTTGCACTAAGAGGAGACAAAAACAAATCTCGTCCCTCTGTTTTCCGTGAAGGACATTCTTTGGTTTTGCCACGGTCGTCTTATCTCAAAGTAAAAGACTTTATTTCTTTGACATTGTCGAAGTGTTGTGGTTGTTGAGTAAGAACAGTATTTGAAATAAACTGACATGAATGTCATTTGTTTACCTCTCGCAGGGTGAGAAACCTCGGCACCGGACCACTTCCTCGTAGTCCACCATCTACCAGCCCGGTTCGCCATGACCCTGAGCGTCAACGACCTTACAGAGCTGATGGAGATGTGGGAGGAGCTGAACTTGACGTCCGGCGACCACGACGACAACGTCTCCCACGTGGAGACCGTCCTGTGCCAGGCGGGCTTCAGCCACAGCGGCTTCCTCTACGCCCTCTCCATCCTCTACGTCTTTATCTTCCTTGTGGGCCTGGCCGCCAATGCCTTGGTGGTGTGGGTCAACCTGCGCTCCGACCGCAACCGCTACGAGACCCACCTGTACATCCTCAACCTGGCCGTGGCCGACCTTTGCGCTGTGGCCACCCTCCCCATCTGGGTCAGCTCCCTGCTCCAGAGAGGCCACTGGCCTTTCGGCCAGGCCGTCTGCAAGATCACCCACCTGGTCTTCAGCGTCAACCTCTTCGGCAGCATCTTCTTCCTCACCTGCATGAGCGTGGACCGGTACCTGTCGGTGGCGCTGTTTGGGGACTCCCCCAACAGCCGAGGGAGGAAAGTGATCCGGAGGGCCGTATGCGTCGGGGTGTGGCTGCTGGCACTGGCCGCCTCCCTCCCGGATACATACTTCCTCCAGGCGGTGAAGTCGTCCCACTCGGAGAGCACCCTCTGCCGGCCGGTGTACCCCTCCGACAACCCCCGGGAGTGGATGGTGGGCATCCAGCTGAGCTTCATCGTCCTGGGCTTTGCCATCCCCTTTCCGGTCATCGCTGTCTTCTACCTGCTTCTGGCGGGGGCCGTCCCGTCCGGCGGCGACCACGAGCGCCGGGCGAGCCGGAAGATCATCTTGACGTACATCGTGGTCTTCCTGGTGTGCTGGCTGCCCTACCACGGCACGCTGCTTCTGGACACCCTCTCGCTCCTGAACGTCCTCCACTTCAGCTGCCGCCTGGAGAACTTTCTGTATGTGGCGCTGCACCTAACGCAGTGCTTCTCGCTGCTCCACTGCTGCGTCAACCCCATCCTCTACAACTTCATCAACAGGAACTACCGCTACGACCTCATGAAGGCCTTCATCTTCAAGTACTCCACCAAGACGGGCCTGGCCAAGCTCATCGACGGCTCGCGCAACTCGGAGACGGAGTATTCGGCGGTGACCGCGGAGAACAGCGTCCCACTGTGAAGAGGACCCTCGGGGAGAAAAGGCTTAAAATCGACCGCCTCTAAACCAAAGCGAACTTGAAATGATAACCATTAAGAAAGTGTATTTGTATGAACAGAGAAAGGTATTTTATCCTCCAAATATATATTGGTATGGGTAGTATGGGTGGGCCTTGGGAAAAGCACTTCAAGGAATATGGAGACACCGCGTCTCACAAACAAATCAGTTAAAGACATTGTATACTCAGGCACAAACATTGGCCTTGGTTAGGGTCCCACCCAAACCTCTAAATGCTCTAGCTGTGTGTGTCTTTACGAGCATCCAGTCCACAAAAGTATTTTGTAACAGCTCACACAGTGAGATAGATAGGGCCCCTACCATTTACACTACACAGCTGCTTAAAGTTCTCCTAAAGTATAGATCAAGGCTGAGATAATACAAACCACAGATTCACAGTAGGACCAAAATATTACATTTTATACGTTTCCATATCAGTGGCTAAAGGCAACAAAGGCAGCTTAGAAGGAATGGGTGGAATGTGATTTAGTTTGGCTAAGAAGAGTCAGGAATGACGCCATGCTTGAAATAGTACTCATAGTCTCTCGACAATATATTCTAGACTGTATATAAGCGTTTATAGTAAATATATCCAAGCCAAGAAGGATACAATCTATATTCAGTATAATTTCTTGGTGCTTTGGAGGAATATATTGTGTGTCTTAAATGTGTTACTATATTCTGTGAATATATTTATACCAATTATATCCAAGTAAGTGTTGTGCTTGATGCTCTTTGCGGACTGTGATAGTGGAATGTTGTTGTGATTTCACAAGGAAATCTGATTAAATGAAGGTGTTGTTTTAAGTTGTAAAATTGCTAGAAAATCCAGTTTTTGTACATGTCCTTACATTTATCAACCTTTTTAAATAAAAATGTACATTTTGAGTATGTTGTATAGAGGATGTTGTTGATTTTCCAATTTTTGCAAGGGCTAAATAAATAATATTGTTATAATAGACAGTTTATTTGCATTCTTATTCAATCTGTCTATTTTTATACAGTGTTTTACTTTATCCTACATTATTTTGTGTGTGTATGTGTTTGTATATGTGTTTCCAAGCCTTCACCATTACGCTATTATTAAGTATTTCTCACTGTGTGTGTGTGTGTGTGTGTGAACGCACCCAGCAACATGACTTCAAAGCACGTCTGTCAGAATGGTGTTGTAGCAAACAAAAGACCTTCATCTATCGTTGCTAAGCGGTACCAACTGCCTGGCTCAAAGGCCCCTGTGCAGTTTTTTCACTTGCAAACCAGGTGTGCGGGGGAAGTTGAAAGCACATAGCGACACCTCGCAACCTGTCCAAATCCCACACTGTCCCAATTACAAATCACCCCGTGACCCCAATGCACACCACTCCATCGATGAGAACCAGAAGGATAAATGTTGGCTCTTAAGGAGCAAAAACAGCAACAAGCATATATGGAGCAATATAGACCGAAGCAGGATCTCATCCGCAGATGTACATGCATGGTTCTCATAATCGTACTGCTCTAGCCAAAAGCGCCTTGGTCCAGGTGAAATATAAGGGAACATGATCCTCTTTGACAGTCTGAAAGAGATCCGTGTGTTTTTCTCAGATCTGCTCAAATCTGTTGTTAATAAGAGTTGTTCAACCAGATAACAGTGAGTGGAAACGCATGTGCTCTTGGACTGTATATACGCACACTGTAGGCCTACTTTTCTAACAAGCCATATGGGCAAGCACACAATGTAGCCAACTCAACCAAGATTATATACTGTATTCAAACATTAAAGGCAGGGTTAGTCCTTCTCAAGAACGCTTGCTAAATTAGAGCTCAAATCAACAATATTCCTCCGTGGCCTTCTGCGGCGCCACCCAACATATCGAAATGCATTGTGAATCAAAGTGTACAGCTTTGTTGTGAGCGTTGTTCACAACTTTGTTTATATTCCTATTTACGGAGCCAAGGCTGTGTAGAAGTACCAGATTCTTTTTTCAACATGCAATGAGAACGGCAATATAGCGAAATGCAAGGCGATATTTGGTGAATTTGACTAAATGTGTATTAGTTTACAATTAGTTTGCAACAGCTGACGATACCTTTAACCCTTTTTGGTCTGTAACACCATATGTTTCTCCCACCTCCTCCGGTGCTGAGAAATGAATACAACACGAAAGTGCCAAACCCTGCAGTTCATCAATTGCCTGCTTGAGGCTGGCTGCAAAAGGAAGTCAATCCTCACAGACTACAATGTTAAAATATCTAACTTCACAGCCAAAATAAACATGTTTACAGCTGGGGCAAAATTGATCCTCTGCATTTAACCCATCCCTCAAGGGAGCAGTGGGCAGCCACTGTGCAGCACCCGGGGACCAACTTCAGGTTGGAGTCAGTGTCACTGGTCAGATGGCACTGGCTGGAGGGTGAACCTGACATGTTTTTAGATAGTGGGGGAAAACCGGAGCACCCCCACACAGACATGGGGAGAACATGCAAACTCCACACAGAAAGGCCGGGACGACCAGGGTTCAAACCCGGGACCTTCTTGCTGTGAGGTCACAGTGTTATCCACTGGGCCACTGTGTTACCCGGTGTGGGGCGGAGCTGCTGAGAGAGCACCCTAGGAAGAGGTGTCTTTGTTTTTTTTTTTTTTTCGAATTTTCCTTTAAACGTGTATATTTTTTAAATGAAGTCTGGGTGTGTTCCCCTCACAACAGTAATAACCGCCTGCACTTACATAACATATGAGTCATATAAAAACATATTTTATGATCTTGGCGTGCAAATATAAACAGAACACTTGTGTTTTCCTTTGTGTATAGTGTGTAGAGACAAGACGATAGCTCCTGGGATGTCCTGTACAGACTTGTCTCCTTCCCTGTGTGTTCTGGGCCGTCGCGTGGAGCTTTCGCTGGTTGAACTATAGGCCAGTCTAGACAATCCAGCGTGGAACGGTAGCTATGACAACACAGTAACAGCGTAGTAGAGTGTAGCATCATTCTAACAAGTGGGATGAGTCAAGGAGCATTCAACTTCCATCCATCCATCCATCCATCCATCCATCCATCCATCTTCTCCCGCTTATCCGGAGTCGGGTTGCGGGGCAGCAGCTTCAGCAACATTGGCAACATCAGCGACATTTTGTAATAACAATTTTAGTAGCATTTTCCATACGGTCAAATTTGAGTTATGTAATGTGCAATTCTGACAATAGCAATTGTGTTGCTATATGAGGGGGGTGCAATCTGTACAATCTATATTTAGTGTGGGCTTTAACCACATTGAATATCAATAATTTCCCATGCAATTCCATGTAAATTTAAATTACCAGTAATCTAATACCCCCGACCCCATCTCATCACAGTCAAATGAAACACAAATCCACCGGTATACAGTAGCTATGACAAAGCTCCCATCCTCCTCCTCCCCTCCAAGCAGCCTTAATGTAGTCCTGAGGAACAACCCGAGGGGCCCGAGCAGAGTGTCCCCCTGTCCTGTGTGAGCCAGTGAAAGGCCGGATCGTGGGAGCAGCGTGGGCCTGAATGACCAGGACCACCACGTGGGCATAGAACATCGCTTTTCACCGCGGCCTCATTACGACTTGGGACTGCTAGGTGGCATAGGCATAGGTGTATGCATCATGCCTGCTACTGTGTACTGTGTGTTTGTGTATACAGCATATTGCCTCACCTGTAACAGTGTAAATAATGCTGTACACCTGACCTGTCAAATAAACAACATTGCATAGTTTGACCAGGGTTGCTATTCTGAAAGCAAAGTGCATCTTTTACTTCCCATATCGCCCCCCCCCCACCCCAGAGATTATTTAGCGTTGTTGATACACAATAGCTAAAACTTTTATTCACTTTTATTTGATTTTGGTTGAATAACCCATCAAGAAGAGATCTGTTTTTACTATCTGAATATGGTTGCTTCGTTTCCGTAGGAATAGTTGCTTGCAATAGACATCTGAGGTGAATTAATCTTAGTGAGGGTGCAATGAGGCCAAACCAGCCTCTCTATGAACACTTGTTTAGGAGGGATGTGAGAAAAATACATTAATCTCCTACTTGGGTCTCAAGAGGACTTAACCTTTGGTGCTATAATAACCAACAGCTAAGCTGATTGATGTTAAAAGTACCAAAGGAACCCTGCAAAGACCTATTCTCAAGACACAAATAGAACAATACCTGCTCGGCTTGTACTGTAATGAGCTGCCATTGGATCAGAATGCAGAAATATGCGTTTTCTGAACAGATGATGAAGTAGATGATGTCTTTCAGCACAGGTGGTTGTTAATTGCTACTGGAGTGGTTGCTACTCTGTTCTAGACGGATGCTATGGTGTTGGGTGGATGTTACGGTGATTGCTGAGTACTATAGGTGGTTGCTAAGTGATTGATGGAGTGGTCAAGGTGGTGTTAGTGGTGTTCTATCAGTGGTTGCTATAGGTTGGTAGACATACTTTCACCGGGTGGGTGCAGCTATAAGTTGAAGCAAACGTAAGCTAATACTTGTAAGATAATAATGTTTTTGGGTCAAATTCACCAAATATCTCCTCACATTTCGCTAGTTTGTGTGTGTTGAAAAAATAATTCAGTAGCCTACACAGACGTGACTCCATAAATAGGAACACAAAGTGACAGCTCACAAAAACAATGGCTCTTGGATTTGCAATGCGTTTCAGTGTGTGGAGCGGAGCTTCTGATGGAGTTTTGTTTAGCCCTGGACATCCTATATTAGCAATACACAATTCTGAAATATTTTATAGCAACAAGCCAATCAGGAAAAAGGTATTTCAATCACCTGGTGAAAGAAAACAATCACTTTTTACACAATTTGCTAAGAAGAATATTCATTGAAGAGTATGATATGATTGTACTGTGGCTTGATGGGGTGTGTTTTAATAATATGAAGCCCAGAGACTAATCTCTCTGTGTGTTTCCTGTTATACAGGTTTGGGGGCCCTGGTCTAGCACCCAGGCAGAAGTTAGCCAGTCCTATTCCTGTGATGGAGAGACAGGAGAGGGTCTCTCCTTTGTCATTGGAGGCCAGGGGCGGATTAGTGGCACCCACTGAAAGACAGGACCACATCCCTCTAATGAAAAGAGGTTTGAGAGTTCAAAGGAAACTTGCTATCCTGGAATGGCTAGATTTGGCAGTGGGTCTGGTTGCAAGCACTTGGAGAAACAAACAATTTTACACATTTTCTATGGACGTGCTTCTACATAAACCTTCATTTGAACACACACACACACACACACGCACACGCACACACACACACACACACACACACACACAATTGTTTCTCTGTAACACTCATGCACACACATGCAGTCTCAGTTGGTACAATATAGTTTTAGACGCAGGCACTCCCATGCTTGTGTGTGTGGGGGGGGCGTATACATACAGTATGTGAAGTACTGTACAAAGTACAAAAAGGCGCTCTCACGCATCACTTGAAATTCAAATGGTGTAATAAAGCGCAGCTCAAACGCATAGTAAATCCATCGCTCTCAAACTTCACGGATCATCATAATAAAATTAATCGCTCTTGAGAAAGAGCCAGAAATATCCCTGTCTAGAGGCTGCCCATGGGCGTTGTACCTTGTGATTCGATTTTTCACCCTGCTAGCCGGGATAGTAATTTCTAGCCTGTTTGAAATCCTTTGAAGTTTAATATGCGCATAGGAAAATGCATTATCTTAATTTAAATACAAAAACCCAACGTGTGAAGTCCAGTTTTCAAAATGGCGACCTTCTGTCAAGTTCAATTTGAGACTTCCCCGGACTACAGTATCCCGGAGACACACTCCCCAAGGTCAGCTGTGTTTGACAATGTAAGTGATAGAGTTTAATCAGAGACAGCAGGGCGAGTCACATATAAGAAATAGCTGCTATCTAAACATCGTTCTGGTCATTTAGCTCGTTTTAGCTCAGCAGGCTCCTGTGGGATCTTTGTTCCCTGTGTGCTGTCCTCCTGGGCATTGTATGCAACAGGACCAAACATTGTCTCACTGGCGCGGGGGAGGGGGGATAAAGTCAAATGAATTGTGACAGCAAGAGAAATTGTTCTCCAATGATCTGCTGATGATGTCATGAAGCGCTGGCATTGATTCTACAGGCCATGTGCGTTTCCATAAGTGGTGATAACTGATTTGGCTGGCTATAGGGGGAGGGGTAGAGGCCTGTGTGGGTCTATGAAAGGGGGGGAAGTAGAGAGAAATGTGAGCCACTCAGGACACAACTCCAGCACCTGTGTTCTGCGCTGGAACAATAAGCTCTTTGTAACACAAGGGCAACTGTAGACAGTAACTGAGAAGTTCCACTTCTCATGTAGAAAGGTTAGACACCTGAAAAGGAACTGATGGGCTAGATCACACAGTTTGTTACATGCCAGTGATTTAGCCAAAGGTCGAGGGAATGTCCGTGGAATATATGTCAGTTTGTTGTCTCCACTTACAGATAAAACGTAATATTTTACTAGTGATTGAAAGATATGGCCCTGGACACAGTGCCTGTCCAGAAATCAAACCAAATGTGTTTTGATTCCTCTCATATTCCTCTCATCTTTCTCCATGTGTAGAAACACACATACAAGACAACATTTCCCCTGCCAAATATTTGTCTGTGTAGCAAACACTCTACCAGTCACTTGGTGCCAAGTGGCTGCCTATACATAAAGCGCCCCTCAATTCACTCCATTTCTCCGCTGGATGGGGACCAAAGAGCTGCAAAAATGCTTTTTTCTTTTCTTTGAGAGAAACGGTTTGTGCCAAAAAAAAAAAAAAAAAAAAAAGATTGTGCTGTAAGACTTTAAAGTCCAAACTGTCCACCAACCAAAAATCTCACTCAACACAAAAATGTCTAGGCAAAATTGGACAAAAAATAAAATAAAAAAGACAACTGCTACGACAACACTAATACGACGAATAATAATAACCAATTACCAAAAATACAGAACTGACAGAAAAATTGTCAAACAAACTGAGATGTGGGCAAGCATGATGATATGGAACCCATTCTTATCTGGGTTTGTTTAGGGCAAGTTGTCAAAATACAATTTAAAGAACTAGTCTAGCTGCAGGTGCCTGCAGTGCGATGATGATAGATGAACACGCATGTCGTCCCTTTCAATAAATGAAGTTGTTTTCTGTTCATGCAGGCATACTAATGTTCACTGTTAACAAGTAGCTAACAGGGTTTCAGTAACCAACACATACAAGTGTTAAGCTTCTTTAAATCCATAAGTTAAAGGTGTCTACAAGTCTACGCCTTGCAGCACTACAACAGTCATTAGGGTTTAACAGCCTTATTACCCAGAACAACTAGCATGCTAACCTCCCAAGTGTCTCTTTGACCTCTGAGTGAGAAGCTAAATATAGTTTCTAAGTCATGTAGAAACTATGAGGAACTACACCAAACGAAGTCCAGGGTCCATTATCGGATGACTGACCCAAGGCAACGGTGCCACTATATTATCTACAGTCTAAAGACATGGACATTTCCAAGACATGTTTCCTCAGGCTAACGTCTTGGCAGTGGAAAGATCTTGCTGCTTATTAACATTGTCTAAATAAACCATGTCAATGTTAATGATCAATGGTGCAAAGTCCAATGTACAACTGATTTTGCTCAAGGAGTCAAAAAGCAATTGTCAAGTAGCCATCTATAATTACTAAATAGGGTGATCTACACAATTTTGTTATAAAATCTGACAATCTATAATCAATATATTAATAAATACAAGCAGTGACCCTTACACAAATGATTGTTCCCTTACTTAAAGAATGCAGCTGTAGCATTCTGCAATACAATGCATCCGAGAAGCTGAACATTCAAATTCCTAACAATCCCACAAACTTTGCACAATGTGCAAAGTTTGACCTTTGCCCTACAGAGGTCATGCTTGCCAACATGGGTGTTAAAATAGAGAAGGCGTCCCTTTGCCACATTCCTATAGACCGATGACTGGCATGTCAGCCCTGTAGACATGGTCTACTGCTTTGCACCCTTAGACCTGGAGCGCTAGACTAAACGTCTCCTTGGTTACCTGGCCTCAAGGTCCTTTCATTGGCCAGAGCCAGATGTTCGCATGTTCGGATGTTTTGTCTCACTACTAAACTAGCTGTTCAATAGTTTGTCCATAAGCACAGCCCAATCCTCGTAAAGCCCTTGTGTGAGGCACCGAGGTTAAACCAATAGCAGTGCATTTACTTTGAGTTGTCCATCTTAAACGTTAGCATTTTATCATGATGGATGGGTCAGCTGAATGTGGTCGTAGCGGTGTTAGCAAACAAAGCTGGTGCCCTAACCCATCATCGCTAGCTAGGCCCACCTCGTGGTCAAAAGCAGCGCCAGTAACATGCCTCGTTGCACTTCTTTGTTGTTAATGTTTATGAATGGTTGGTTTTTACCCAAACAAGTTACCCCTATCCATCACTACGCACGCACCAGCCTTGCAATTCCTCACACCTGGAAGAGCGTAATAAAAACAAGTGCAAGACACCTCATTCAGAGATGGTTTTTTTTTAATGCGCTTCACATCTAAATAATTAGAAATGCCTGTGCATGGTAAAAAGATAACACTTTATCTGCAAAAATATTTCTTTGGACACTGTGTCCAAGAATCCTAATCAAGCAAAGCGGAGGAAATTGCATCTTAGGCTTGCAAACTTTTACTCTGCGAATCTCTTTAGTCTTTCAATCTGCTGATCCATGTGGGAGAAGACTTCACGGTCTGTTACCAAGAAATGTCTTTTCTTTTTTTCTTTCCAATCTGCTGCTAAAAAGATTTATGGATATGAACATATTTTTTCAACATAGCATTTATGTATATTATACATACAGTATACACGAAATAAAGCATAATAAAGAAAACAAATTATGAACATATGAATGTCTGTCTGCGCACACACACACACACACTCTCTCTTTCTATCCCTCTCTGTTGCCAACACAGTTTAACACAGTTCCACTGCCATTTAAAGCATTTCTAACATGCTTCCCAATTTCGTTTTAGCATGCTCACAGACATTCACATAAAACACAGTGACTTCTAGTAAATAAATAATTCAACAGATGGCTACTATCCAATTGTCCTTCAGTTCTCAGCTGTTAAGATGCGGAATTCGAAGCCCAACAGTCTCTCACAAGACTGTTGGACCTGTTGCCTACTGTGTGTGTGTGTGTGTTTGTTTGCTTGCGTGCATGGATAGCCTGTGTGTGTATATATCAGGGTTGGGTAGGTTTCTTTTTAAATGTAGAGTTACTAGTTGCCAGCCTAACATTTTTTATCAATAATTATTTTTGGGTTACCTACATTAAGTAACATAATATGATTACCATTAGATTACTTAATGAGGGATTACCTAAACATTGTTCATGGAAATGCCGTCCAAAGCAATTTACTGCATTGGCGGCGGCTAATCTTTTTTTTTGATCATTTATGTTGCTCTGAGGATCACATTAACGTAGGACTTCATTTCATTTATTGATTGATATTAATGAAAGGTTATTAAGAGAACAATTCAATGGTCAATTGTTTAATGCATTTTTCTTCTGCAAACTTCCATTTTAAATTTGAAAGTAGTCCTAGAAGTAATTATCTAATTTAAAAAACACTAATCTGATTCCACTATTTTAGATGTTAACTGTAATGGATTACATAAAATAAAAAAAAAAGTGTAATCAGCTACTTACCAACCCTGGTATATGTAGACGTTAATATGTGACAAATGCTTATTTGAGCATGTGCTCTTTTCTGCTCTGGGTGTGTTTGCATGTGTGTGTATGTGTGCATCCCAGAAGCCCCTATGGTCCCTGTCACTCAGGAAAGGTCACAGATAGAGCCCAAGCAATGAGTCCATCATGTGACCCCAGGGACCTGCCTCATTGTCGCACCTGTCAAACGGACACAAACGCGCCAACGCGGTGTGTCTGACTCCGTAATACGGATTGACCAAACGACACCCTTCTCACGTCTGAACGTCTGACGGTCTGACCGTCTCTCTGACGAACACACTACACTGATGTGACAGGAGACGTCCGGGGTGGGACATTCTACAGCCCGTCTGGCTCATCTCCCAAACAAACAACGGCAAGGTTTAAATGTTTGAATGGATCCCACGCCACATTCCCTTCAAATGAGTTATTTCCACTAGCACACAACTTAATTATGTATTAGCCTAGACATATGTTTGTGCTTACTAACACAAATAAAAACATAAAAGCTTTTCTATTACACTGTTGATAAGGGCATATCACTATACACATAATTAAATTCAGCATGACATTAAATTAGACGTGGAACCCTTTTAATACAACCAAATAAAGCATATTGATATCACATAACTTCTTGTTACATTACATCACAGCAAAAATTTTAAAGTCAATTTGGCTATATAATCATATCAATAATATATATTTTTTATTTTTTTAAAGACAGCAGTGGGCTATTCTGATCAGGTGTGGGATAATCGAGCTATGCTGCTATTAGAAGTCATTTATATCTATCTATCTATCTATCTATCTATCTATCTATCTATCTATCTACCTACCTACCTACCTACCTACCTACCTACCTACCTACCTACCTACCTACCTACCTACCTATCTACCTGATATCAGCCAGATCAATCCAATTCCAAGATGTGTTCGAATATGTTATTGTTAGTTGGAAAAAGTGTGGAAATCTGTACAGAGGGCAATTAAGAAGCAGCTTTTAAAATAAATGTATAATCTATCAGAAATATTTGTTGTTATTGCAGATGTTTTCTGAAAAAGTGAAATACCGTTAAGGGACATTACAATATAGCAGTGAGCTACAACAGTGAGCCTGCGGCAAATTACATTCAGCAATCACGTTCACTTTAATATTAAAGTTGGTTGAAGGACTATCATACACACATTTTTAACATACAAAATGCTAAATAAGTATCCATGCATGCCTCGTCCCTCCATGGTTTACCACCCCACGTAACTCTGTAACTTGGCTATCGTAGAAATATCTGAGTTCCCCACTAGTAATGCGACTTTGTTTGACTGTTACTGTGCATGTGAAAGTGGCGTATGCTTTGGACACACAGTACAGTACTACATGACACACCCACTACATGACACACCCACTTCACAGAGCCGCCATCTTGCACACCATGCTGTAGCCTTATTAGACTTCCGGTTTGTGGCAGAAATCCACTTCGGACATAGCTCAACTGCATTCAACAGGAAACAGGAGAGGAAGAAAGATTACCCCTAACCGGTAGTATTTCTTGGAGGAGGGTGGAACAGTGGTCAACAAAACTATATGCTAACAACCAATCAGAAAAATGTTGTCAGTTGTCACACAAAACAGAAATAGGAAAGTGAGATGAAAGATGAAGTGAGTGAAAGATGTCAGTCTAGTGAAGTCTGGTCAAATTAACAAAATTAAAAAAATATATTTGACTGCTTAACTTTCAACAATATATTCATGCTGCTTTTAGTGCAATTGTCTGGCCATCAGAACATTCAATCTGAAGTCATTCACCAATGTATGTCATGTATTTTATACTCTAGCAGTACTAATGTGTACAGATAATGTTACAGATTATGCAATTATGTGGTTCACTTGTGCTTCTCAGTTCAAATAATCCGTCTCTGCTGTATGTTGGGCTATGGAACCAGCATCTTCAAAAATAATCAACCGCAGACTTCGATACTTTGGTTGTGGACATGGTGTTGAGTTGCCAAACCGATTTAGAATACTTGAAGTATAACAGATGTACAGAAGAATGCAATTTCATGTTTGGCAATACATGTCTGTAAACATACCTCAAAAGATATGATTTACAGTACATTAACGCAACAATGCATTTTGCTTGCAGAAGTAGGATCAATTGTGAGTTGCCAGTTGTGTTTTTGGCATCAAGTAGTCTTTGTTTTAGCCAGTTAATTGTAGGCAAGAACTGAACAATGTCATTGCAATATCATTATAATTACCCGAAAAATAAAACATTTCTTCTGCATTACATGCTCACATTTCAAAGAAAGAATGCAAGCAGAATGTGAGTTTTATAAACACAATTGAATAATATGTAATAGATACTGTTAAAGCATTAACAAAACTGTATGAAATTGCATATCTCTAAACATTATTTTAGTATGAAACTGCCACAGTTGATGAACTGAACTGATGAGGTTTCCCTAAATGTTTATTACGATTCTCAGCCATTAATCACAATCAACAATGTAAGTGAAGCTCTACACTGCAACAAAGTGCAACACACATAATTGTATTCCATTAAAAAACTTATTTATTGAAAATTTAAAAGTGAGACACCTAAATCACATTGTAAATCAAGTCTTATTTCATTATAATATTGATGAGGAAGTGCTATATGGCCAATAACGTCAACAGTACAATTTTAGGACTGAAAGAGAAGAAAATCATTTTATTTAGTGTGAAATTAATAAATACTGGATTTGTATTTACGCAGGAGTGGACAGTCAATAAGTAAGAGTCTTTTTAATCCGGTCTTGTGTTTGTTAGCAATTAATTGTTTTCCAAATTATAGTCTTGTATACAAATTTTAAAGCTATAGTTATAATAATACAATAGAAATGTTACAGAAGGTTACATACAAATTACAAAATAGAATACCTCTGCTAACCTTGTCCTTGTCTTCTAATAGTATCTGTATAGAAATAACATTTGTATATATATTGCAATACATAGACAAAAACACCCCAGACAATACTAAACTAACCTTTTATTTTATCAATTGAATTTGACACTTAACGGTTGATTTAATTTCTATGCAGCATTTATCATTTCTGATGACACCTTCTTGTCACGGGAAGTACGTTTTAATGGAGAACTTTGTTTATCCCCGTCGTTTATCCTCCGCTGACACCATCTATAAGACGTCTTACTCTATCAGCACTTTAACCCCTCACAGCAGCTCATTGCTTCAGTAAGAAGCATCGCGATTCCATCCGCGAGCTCCTATACGGCGGTGTGTATTTTGGCCAAAGACGGGGCTAAATCCCCACATTAAGTAATGCATCTATCACCAACAGTCACATCTCCGCCCGGTCGAGTCAAGGCCATGAGATTATGATAAAGCAGACAGACTTTCTCAGGCAGGGTGGTAAATGGCATTTTTCCACTCAACTGTTAGCTTTGCCTGTAATTAATAGCAGCTCACTAACGGACTCTCTAAAGACCTCCATTAATCTAATGTCTACTGACATTGCTGCACTGGCAAAGCTGCACTCATGACTATACAAATAAAACATAAAATATTGTACATCCCACTGACTCTAGGTCAAATACATAACATTTATCAACAGATACTGTATCTCTAGACATGCAAACGTGTAGTTTCCCTATAATGTTCTGTAGGACTATTCTATAATATATTAAATGTGTATAAATTACCTATTTTAAAGATGATTTAGCCTACACCTTTTGAATATGTATTTTTACATCTGTTTGTGTCTCGTAGAGCCACGTTATTTTCGGTTTGTGTGTGTTAATTGTAATGTACACACATGCACTGATGTTAAAGTAGCTTAAAAAGAAAAAGCCAAAGAATCATCCAGAACAACTTGCTATACAATATATACAATTCATAGCTCTTCAACAAGCATCTAGCCCTAAGCCATTTTATTAGGAGCAAGACAGTGTGTGTGTGTGTTATGTGTGTGCGTGTGTGTGCGTGCGTGTGATGTGTGTGTGCGGGTGTGAGTGCGTGCCCGAAAACAATGAAACCTGATATGGGACCTTGTTGAGTAGAATAACATCTAGCGCCTGCAGTGGCAGCTTATCACGCTAACCTGACCCAGCACGGACACACAACCTGACAAGTCTGACTACACACACAACACCTCCTTTAATGGAAGCCAGAGGGCGATTTTCTCATGCCGGAGAGAGAGAGAGAGAGAGAGACATAGAGAAACCTAGGGATACAATGAGAGAGAGAGAGAGAGAGAGAGAGAGAGAGAGAGAGAGAGAGAGAGAGAGAGAGAGAGAGAGAGAGAGAGAGAGAGCGAGAGAGAGCGAGAGAGAGAGAATTTGTGTGTGTGATCACATGTAGACAATTCTCATTCTTCTGAACAGCAGTGACATTATTTGGAGAGGTCTGCTGTTTACAGAAAACAATACCAATGTGAGGCTTCATTCCCAAATATATTAGACCTACTAACCAACATCCTCCACTGTGAAACATTGGTTTTGACAGCCCTAATACTTCACAGTGACCCTTCGCTAACTAACACTCTCCCACAAAGGCCATGGCCCTGGTCGTACTGTGTGGAGTCTTTAATAAATATAGACTGTGTGTCCGGTTGAATATTAGGAGTGCGTTGATAGCTACTGGCACCCGTGTCCGCCCCTAAACGTGAAGGACAGTTGAATGCACAGGCCAAGAGGGGAGGCTTTGAGGTACTGTTAAACTTATGAGAGGTTTAAAAAGTTGCTAGGCAAGACATTTACAGTAAAACCTCAAGAAATGGCTTTCCAAGTGGACAACTCAGTGGTATTAGCATGCTAACAGTTACATTTGTTTTGTATTACTACCAAAACATACAGTATGCATTATATATATTATATAAACACATCGTAGATACAGATGGAATTACGTGTTACCATACTTTCTGGCATGTTTTGTGGATATGATGTCAGTTGAACTCAGGTCAGGAAAATCGTTTTGAAATTATACCATGTTATGATTAAAGATTTGTTGACATAAGATTAATAAAAAAAAAAAAAAAAAAAAAAAATCTGGACAACCATCATAATCATTTTTACAAGTCTTGTAAAAATGATTATGTTATTTTGAAAGCAGCACTATGCCACTAAACTGAAATATAAGGCCTGTCATAGGAGTGATGTCGGCTGGATTGTACAATATATCTTTTTTTCAATGCTAGTACCAATTACAAAACATAACATTTGATGCAGGCTGTGTGATACTTGGCCTCGCTGTATTAAACCAGAGAACACCCTCATTTTGGGGCTGCCAGTCCGGAACAAAAAGTTATGTCTCTATGGGGTGCGTGACGTGAACATTTGAGGGTCCTAGGGCATGGGAATTGGAGTTAGGTTTCTTAAACATTTAAAATTATGATGGAATAGATTATATAGACATAATATATATAGAATATAAGACATGAAGGCTTGTGAAGGCATCTTAACTTCTTCGAGCTGTGAACAACTCTCGGTTTGCAAAGTGACTCTCATTGCTTAAATGAGGTAGTGCTGGAAAAATGCCAGGCTGTCCAAAATGTAATTGATGATATTTGTGCCACCGCTGCTATGAAACCAATGTTTTCACTTCCTCATCAGCTCTGACAGATTGTCTCCGTGTCTCAGATGGATCTGGGCCTTATCTCAGAAGCTTTCCAGAGCCTATATACATTTCAACTGGCGCTGAAAGCCATTAAACACTCGTAAAGTGATCCCCTCTCTCCTGTCATTTATTTTATGACCGTTTATGCTGTTGAAGAACAGCAAACCAACCTTTTGAAAAATTATTTCTGGGTTCTGGAACAGTTAATTTGAAGTCTTTATTTTGGTTAAAGGTGTCAAGAATGCAAATATAATCTCATACAGAATATAAAATCTGATTTCCCATTCACACAAAAATAGTTCTTTCAAAATTCAAAGTAATTAAAATATAATTGCAGACATTTCCTTTAGTTTCATTGACAAATAAACTCTGCTACATATAGGCTACAAAACAATACAATAGAATGTTAATTGCTTAACCGATAAAGGAAATTAGCATTAAATACATGCTTTTAGACTGAGGGAGGAATTTGAAACAGTTCAGATACCATATTTCACACAGGAATGTGTTCCACAATCTCCTGAGACACGTCTTCATAAAGAGGTATGAGGAGTCGGAAAGCAAAACCACCTGGAGCTCAACCGGAGCCTATAGCTTGTTGTACACGGAACAAGCTGCCCGGCTAGGTCTTAGATCCTATGTTGTCTTATAGTGACAACTAGGATTCATGATGAACAGATTACGGCCAGAGGTGTTTCTAACTGGTCACCCTCAGCGCATACAATCTGGCAAGGTGTACATTTATCATGGCCAAGCATTTAAGGTTTACACAGGAGCATGATAAAACTACCAAATATTTCCCAATGAAATACACTATCTCCCTCTGCAAACAGATACCGTGCATCCGGAAAGTATTCACAATGCTTCACTTTTTCCCACAATTACAGTTACAGCCTTATTCCAAAATGTATTTTAAAAAATTCTAGACACAATATCCCATAATAAAGTGGAAAAAAGATTGTTTGAAATGTGTGCACATTTATTAAAAAATAAAAATAAAATAAAAATCACATTTACATAAGTATTTACAGCCTTTGGTCAATACTTTGTTGAAGCACCTTTGGCAGCAATTACAGCCTCAAGTCTTTTTGAGTATGATGCAGTTTCTCCCATTCCTCTTTGCAGGACCTCTCAAGCTCCATCAGTTTGGATGGGGAGCGTCTGTGCACAGCCATTTTCAGATCTCTCCAGAGATGTTTAATCGGGTTCAAGTCTGGGCTCTGGCTGGGCCACTCAAGGACATTCACTGAGTTGTCCTTTGTTATCTTGGCTGTGTGCTTAGGGTCATTGTCCTGTTGGAAGATGAACCTTCTCCTCAGTCTGAGGTTCAGAGGGCTCTGGAGCAGGTTTTGATCAAGGATGTCTCTGTACATTGCTGCATTCATCTTTCCCTCGATCCTGACTATTCTCCCAGTTCCTGCCGCTGAAAAACATCCCCACAGCATGATGCTGCCACCACCATGCTTCACTGTAGGGATGGTATTGGCCAGGTGATGAGCGGTGCCTGGTTTCCTCCAGACATGACGCTTGGTATTCAGGCCAAAGAGTTTAATATTTGTTACATCAGACCATCTTTCTCATGGACAGTCCTTCAGGTGCCGTTTGGCAAACTCCAGGCGGGCTGTCATATGCCTTTTACTGAGGAGTGGCTTCTGTCTGGCCACTCTACCATACAGACCTTATTTGTGGAGTGATGCAGAAATGGTTGTTGTGCTGGAAGGTTCTCGTCTCTCCACTGAGCGCTAGAGCTCTGTCAGAGTGACCGTAGGGTTCTTGGTCACCTTCCTGACTAAAGCCCTTCTTCCCCGATCGCTCAGTTTGGCCGGCGGCCAGCTCTAGGAAGAGTCCTGGTGGTTCAAAACATCTTCCATTTATGGATGATGGAGGCCACTGTGCTCATTGGGACCTTCAATGCTGCAGAAATCTTTCTGTAGCCTTCCCCATATTTGTGGCTCGAATCAAATCTGTCTTGGAGGTTCACAGACAATTCCTTGGACTTCATGACTTGGTTTGTGCTCTGACATGCGTTGTCAACTGTGATACCTTATATAAACAGGTGTGTGCCTTTCCAAATCATGTCCAATCAACTGAATTTGCTATTGAATTTGGACTCCAATCAAGTTTTAGAAACATCTCAAGGATGATCAGTGGAAACGGAGTGCCTGAGCTCCATTTTGAGTGTTATGGCTTATGTACATGTGATTTGTTTTAGTTTTTTTACTTGTAATAAAGTTGCAAAATTTTCAAACAAACTTTTTCACTTTGGTATTATGGGGTATATTGTGTGTTGAATTTTGAGGAAATAAACATTAAATCCATAAGATAACAAAAAGTGCTGAGAATACTTTCCGGATGCACTGTATAAGCATGATGTCCCTTCTTTCTCACCCTTCTCTGTAAACAAGACAACGGTTTATAAACTCCCTACTGCATAATTTTATTTTATATTTTAACATGTCCTGTCGTCATAAATCAAAGAATCATTGTGTTAAAGTATTGCTCTACTGTATAGGCGTGACATAATTTCCAGATTGTAACTAATCTAACAAACTGTCCTATAGAAGTCAGATAGTGAATCAAGTTGTTGTTAATAAAAGAGCAACACCAACTGAAACATAACATTCAGCTCTAAGGGAGAAAGAGTTTGTCAAACATGACAGTTGCAAATTGGAATGATATGGGGCCTTCGAGTGTCTCCTTTTTACCCCACCCCCTCTCCCCCTCTCTCCCTCTCCCCCTCTCTCTCTCTCTCTCGGTTGCTTGGAGCACAGTAAAGCTCTGTAACCATTTCCCCAGTTGACAAGTGAATGTAGTGCTCGCTCTCAAGTGCTAACACCTCCACTCCAGAGATGTTAATAATGGGGGTGTATATATATGCTGCTTAAGTGAGACAGAATCGACAAACAGTATATCTCTGTCATCGACATCATTTTGAATAGGGTCTCTTTTTTTGAACGTGCTTAATGCTCAATTTCCTGCTCTGGTCTCCATGTGTTTTAATACACTGACTGTGTGTGAATGTTAAGTATGAATGGGTCATATGTGTAGCGGCTTAACAGCACAGTACAGTGGCTGTGGTTTTCAAACGTTTAGAGCCACAACCCCTGAAAATATGTTTTATTAACATAGTGTAACCTATACAAATATAACGTACTGTATAAACAAGCATAACTGTTATCAAAACATGTAAGCCAGCTACAATTCTGAAATCATCTCGCCACCCACCACAACTGGTTGGAGGTCCCGATCCGAATTAGGAAAACCACTGCAGAAATATATTATGGTAAAGAATGATATGGCACAGCAGTGGCAGCATACAATATGTTCTTAGAAAACGAGTTTGTGTTTGGACAGTTTAAGTATGGGAATACCAATCAGGCTCTCTGCAATGCTCATATTCCATTGCTGAGCACAATATGCACCTCTTGTTGTATTCTCTCATGTATTAAGCGCTGGGTGTTTATTTGGATTTATACTGTAAGACTCAGGCTACATAGTTCGGTTTACCAATTTCCTAAATGCATTATGGTGGACTAAATACTAACAGGGCTACAGGCACACCAACATTTAGCTGGTTGCAGCATTCACAGTTGTGCCATTTATTCCTTCTGATATGTAAACATGAGGTCCTGTTTTTCTGGTGCCCACTCTCCCTGTCCCGCCAGAAATGTGCTCAATTCGTGCCAACAAAGGAGTATATCATGTAAAAGACAAATGCCTCAAGCTGAGAAGGGAATTTTACCTTCCCCCTTAAACTCTTGGCTGTCAGCAACTTTAATTACTGGGCTTTTGGCCTGCCATTGACCCAAACGTCCCATAAACCTGCCCAATTACAGCAGCTCTGCAGACACGTTTACAAGGATTTACTTCAAAAACAAAACCACTTTAGGTCCCTGTAAAGGACAAACTGTACGGGGCCTTGTTATTAGATTAAGAGTTGGGGCCTGTAGTCTGACATGAGACACCAATCCCATGTGACCATATACATCAGGCGTTGCACTTCATCAAATCATTGCTAAAACCGACAAGCTAGACATTAAACTGTCCTTTAAGAGTCATTATCCAGACTGAGTTATTGTCAGTGCCACAATAGAACAAGCTTCAATTCCTTCATCACATAAAGAATTTCATCTACTTAATAGTTATCTTAGAATACAAAGCATTGAAGAAAGAAGAGGAGAGATTATCAAATGCACTCTTACGATTAAATCGATTAGTTGAAAGAAAACAAAAATGCAATCTCAGCCTACTAATCAGAAACAAAAGTTCAGCCTCAGAAAGAGCCATTAAATGTAAAGAGCAGGGGTTAAGGAGACAGATTAGTTTTGCTCCGTTTCTCCTGAGAAGAGGAAGTGGAGGAAAGGATGCAAAGAGCCGGTGTCATACTTTGATCTCTACTTCACAATCTGCCAGGCTTTCGTGTGAAAGGAAAATAATGAATCACAATTTAAATTTTATAGACAGAGGTCACTCCTAGCAACAGGGAGGAGAACGGATCAACTTGATCCCTGAAACAACGATCGGCAGCTACAATGCAATGCTTGGGGTCAAAACATTGTGTGAACAGGAGACAATATAAAATAGTTTAGTCCTTCACATTTCTGTACATGAATCAGGTACAAAGTTATGTTGAAGATAGAAAAGTGATCTTAAACGTTTTAGGAAAGTATCCAATTAAAGGTGAAGTCAGGGATTCTGGGAAAAGATTGCTGATATTTGAACTGGATCAAAACAAAAACACCTCTCCCTTCAATGCCATAGGGTGGTCCCCCAGGAGCGCCACCTCCCACATTGCACACACATTGACAAGGCTGATGATGTTGTGTGGTGTAGTCTACGCCACTTTGTTTGTGTTACCTTTTACAGAGCCAGAGCTGTGCAGAAACACCAGATTATCTTTTCAGCGTACACACAGAACAAGCAGCTAGCAAACCTGGAGGAGAAATTTGCAAATTTTGTCAAAAAATGTATTATCTTATAATTACTGACTATGTGGTTTGTGTTCTGAAAACTACCCCATTTACACCAATTGGCTCCCTTTATATTAATAATATTACATTAATATTACAATCAATTTACTAAAATACAATGCAGTCTATATTGGCACCTATTTCTAAATGGTTGATTCAGCATATTATCCTGCATTATTAGTCTGCTAATGCCTTCTGGACTTTTAGCCACCGGCATAACACTCAGGCAGATCACCACCCAGGTCTGGAATCTATACAGCCTAATTTCACGCCTATTTAATAAAAACAATATCTGACCATAAGGCTGTCTGGGGATGAATTTGCTTACAGATTTTAAGCCTTATCACAGGAAATGGGAAATAAAACAGCACATGACTGAAATAAAATAAAGTCTGCTGAGCCAAATAAATACATTTTTTGTCAAAAAATACATTGAGAAGGTAAGCAGCTTAAATGTAATATAGAAAAACTATAGTAATGTAAGGTAGGTTAGAAGCAAACATTCCTAAATAAAACATCACCCATTCCACTACAGATTCTAGTTTTAAAGATTTCTCAATTGCTTTAGACACAATCCTAACATTTTGGTAGCAGTGTTTTGAATTAATCCCTTCAGTGTGTAACAAACTGTCATGTAGTCTGTGTTAATGACCGCTTGTGTGTGTTGTCTATGGGCAAAGTTAAAATCAGAAACAGAGGTTATAGGTTTGGACTGTTGTGTGGGAGTTGGTAACATTTGTTTGTGAAGATAGTTATAGAAATAGTTAATTGTTCAAGGAATTGTGTCTAAGCAATCGAGAAAAACTGTAATAAACCTTTAACAAGGTTTATTCTTTCAACATCAGTTATAGGTTATAATTAACATTAAATACTATTTACATTTTGCACATATTGATTGAATATGTTTATCACAAGAATGACAAGAACCTTTTTTATTTGTTTATAGATGTGCTCTGGTACCATGAGAACATTTAGGATACTGTAGGTTTAACACGGAAGTTTGCAGAGGGAGCTGAAGCGGAAACAACCCACTTGTATGGACTCTTCTATTTTATTTACATGGCAAATAAATCATGTCACTTCATCGCGCCCTATTGGTAACCCTACTTTCAGACTAAACTCAATCTCTTTATGTTTACTCAGTGCTTTAATCTTACCACCCAAAGGAAAACCGCTCATCTGGGTCTGACCCCTGCCTTTGACAACATGGCCGTCCTGAGAATAAGTAATGTCTCATAGATTCAAATTATCCCAATATCTATTTTATTTACTAGCCTAAGAAGCTTCACCATTAACACCATTAGTCAAGGGGACAGCATGGTGTTCTAATCTCTCACAGCCAAACACAGGAGCTTTGTTTCCACCGGCAACAGGGTCCGTCCAGGCCTCGGACGGTAATCTCTACGGGTCCCACTTTCTGTTAAACAGATATTCATTATGTTTTCGTTGATGTGTTGCGTTTTTACTGCTGTCCTAAATACGCCTTTCGACTTTTAACCAATAACCAATTTATAGACTTCAAGTTATTCTGTTATTTAGAAGGCTTAGCTTACTACGCCTCTCAGACCTCAAGTGCAATTCGTCAGTCAGCTTGGCTTTCCACACACTTTTGGCATCTATTGATATAAATGAAACCAGCTAAGTGGGCTGGCAGGCTAGATTGCTTTTTCGACCCATAGCGCCCCCCAAAAACAATTCCTCATCATAGACTTCAACTTGTGGTCAGCCACGGGTTACCACAGAGAGCACTTTCCCTCCTGTGCATTCCTGCCCACAAATATGTTGGAAATGAAACCCAACTCAGGTGGTGAGAGACAGAAGAGCTGCTGTATTCCTTCAAATAGAGAGGCTTTGGGAGATGAAAGGCTCTTCTGAGCTGTAAGGGGTTTGCTGGTATTAATGCAAGGTGCACTGAGCATGCAGGGAAAATTAGGGCTTTGTTGGCTTCGTGAGTTCTGAGATGTGTTATTTGTATTCTTTTCCAGACACACAAAAAGAAACAGTCCAACAAAATTCTTAGGCAGATTATGAAAACAAACCTGTTAAAATATAATTTCACAATGTGACTCAACTTGTTTAAATGTGTTTTTTTTTCAACGTGGTGTGATTATTGGGGTAGTATACTCAAAGAATTTCCTACAAAGCTGTAAACATTTATGGGTTAAAACCAGCAAAAAAGATGCCAGCAAGCAATAAAATACCCTTAATTTAACTGTATGGGAATCAACAGTTTTTAATAGTAATGTTGCTTAGTTAAAAGTATCCATTGTGAATTGCAAATGAATTCACCTAAACTTTTATTCCCATATTTGTTCCACATACAATGGACAAAAATAAAATCACATGTGCACATAGAAATAGAGTTTGGTAATTTAATCTAAGTCTAGAATCGTATTTGACCGTGGGAAACAAGTCTCTCTTTAAACAGCCTCTTTAAGGGAACTTGACAATACACAATATCCTCCTGCCGGCATTTGATTTCCTGTGCAAATGACACATTGGCTGGGTCTTAGAAAGTAATCTGTGTAATTTGGGCACATGTATACACACTGCAGAAGTATCAAAATTTTTCAATACTGGAGTTCTAATTTCTTGAAATTGTAAAGAAGAGCTTGACATTTACAATAAGGCTACAGATACGATTACAGTGCTACGGTAAATAACTTACAATAATATATATGTGCCTGTACAACATGCAATAAGAGTAGGTTAAAAAATAGTTGGGGTGGAAAGATTATTAAAATGTTTTTATTTATTAATAAAATATGTATTGTATGTATTGTATGTAATATTAAGTGTTATTAATTATTACATGTTATGCAATGTTATGCCAACATGCAGTGTGTTATGCCAGTGTTATCTACAACCAGTTTCCTATTGTTAACCACTGACAGCACATCCACAGTCTTATTCTGCTTACAATGGGAGCTGTGCAGTACAGACACACTCTTCAAACTTTGGCTCCTCTCCAAAAGCCACACCCGTTTTAAAGCCTTGCCAAAGGGCGTGCATGACATTCAGGAGTCTGGGGAATCAAGTCAGCATCCGACAGCTCCCAAATCAAGGCCTCTGACCCAAGACTGACTGGCCTGTGACCTGGCTGTGTCACACAGTGTCATTGTGTTTGCATACACAGAGGCACAATGGGTTATTCTTGTGACCAGGGTGCAGACATGGAGATGGCATGCTGATATGAGTCTCACTGGCACCACTGCTGGGGGTTCTTATGGATCATCCATCTAGGATTGTCAGCAGAACAAAAACAGCCACTTCTGACGCCATCGATTGGCTTTGGCTGACGATGAGGAAAGATTTCTCATTGACATTTCCGCAGATGGCCATGCTTGGTTAAAATCTGAGGTTTTACTAATTCAAATGGCGGGTGTAGAAAGGCGTTAATGCTGCTAAGGTTGGGGGCGCCATTCCCTGTGTAACTCAATGTGCAAATACAGATGCGTATTGTCACTCAAGAAACAATATACTGTTATATTTAAAATGTATATTTTATTTCCCAGCTGACTATTGATTATAACTCAGGGAAGTCTGACATCTAGTGGTTTAAACTAAAAGCTGCCCTAATATTTAGTTTTTGACAGTAATTGAGGAATGTTACCGCAGAGATTGTAGCATTGATATGGTACCATACAGGTTTAGACAGAAAAGGCACTTTGAAGAATACATTTGTAGCCTAATTTTCAATATTTGTGACCCATCCTGAAAATGCAAATGTGCATAAAAGGGGAGAATTATTTGTTTGTTGTTTATTTAAGTCTTACAGATAGTTGTTTATTAATTACAATTCAAATATCGATAAATAATTATTGATTGGAAAGGGGGTTAAAGGTCACAAACATGTCAATCCTGTTTACTACCCTAATAAAAATGTTCTTGTCATGGCTTCTGACATTCAATACAACCCTGTCAAGCTGGACATTGGGGCCACAGTGAAACAAGTATCTTTTTAACACACACGCACACACGCACACTCACGCACACACACTTCACTGCATATGTTCTTCCTAGGAGCGGTGCTTCAGGGATTCCTTGTAGTCGAGCATGTGTGAGTAATTAAGCGATGACCACAACAGCAGACCTGTCACATGGGTGTGTGTGTGTGGAGAGGCTGGTTGCTGGAGCAATAGAGCTGGAGAAACACAAACAGGCTAGTGTCAGTGTGGACACGTTAAACCTTTGCAGTGGGGTTGTCATTCCATGTTATGCTGGTGGTATATAGATAGATATGTATACTGCTCAAATTACATACAAAATGTACACCACCCCTCCGTGGTTGAAATCTGCATTACAAAAATATCGTAATTTTTCTTTGAATATCCGAGGGCATGTGTGTTTGAAGCCTGAGCGGCTGGCACTCATCTCTACTCATCCCCTCCCACAGAGATCATAGGCTCACAACAATCTCTACCTCTCTCGTTGTAGCCATGCATTTGTGGACAAAATATAAATAGTGGTTTAAGATATTGATGTGTACATTTAACTCAACCCTCTATAACTCTGACATTAACTGGCTCTTTATTGGTATGGTTAGACTTTTATAAGAACAAATACATTTTATTAATAAAGCCGTGCTGCAAAACTAAATAATAATACAACACAATATTTATAATGGAAGCCTGTTGACACAATAACAGTTTTTAGTCAATATTTTGCAATTATTATCATTTTAAGTCAAACATATAAATATGGCTTATCAGTTATCTATAAATCACTTTATGACTATCGGATGTGAAGAGAAACATTTTAACATGCCATACAAATTGGTTGTGACCATGGCCGTATTAACCTGCAAGCTTTAGAGACATAACATGCTGTTATTTTGTTTTTAGCTGTTAGTGTCTGGCATATTGGCCCACACACTCACACACACACACACACACACACACACACACGCACGCACGCACTCTTAACAGCTGCAGTTTTGTTAGCTATGTTTCCATTAGACAAGGTCACATGCTGTCCTGCTCCCCTCGAAGCCAGTTGCACAAGCTGATGCAGCAGGTCAGAAGGTGCTTTGGTGTTTACATCCACTGCAGTTGGGTAATATAGATTTATGGAAGTAGTACGCACATGCACGGGAATGTACACACCAAAACATTTGCACATGCTAACACAAGGTGTTCATGTGGTCATACAGTACAAATTTCACAAATTGAGAAGGTTTAACACTGTCTGTTCTTCCAAGCAGGACACAGTCATTAATAGTAATTAATATAGTCTTTATTGTCATTATACCAACATTACAATTTTAAATTCGAAATGTAAACAGTTATTACTCTTTTTTTTTTTTTTTAACACAACTGACAACAAAAATCAGAAAATTGCTGTAGAAGGAGCGGTAGAGAAGGGTGCGTGCGTAACATCTCTGCATGAGGAGGAGTAGAGATGCGCGCCAGTCGCTCAGTTTATATAATGCATATTCAGACTGGCATTACATCATATAGGTTAGACAATTGCCCCACAATCGACTGTAACAGTATGAGGGGACTGCATCAATGATGTAAACACCTTTGGGCCTTGCAGTCGGCAGGGCCACGAGTTCAGTTGTTGTTGCGGGAGATACTTTGTGAAGCACACACAGACTCAGTGGCCTCTGTGTCACGAGGGGGCTTGTTTGGGCCACCGTCCAGCCTTCTGCTCCAACAGACAAGTGGATAGCTAGCATGGGCGGGGCTGAGGCTAAGTATGGCATGTGCCATCGCTGGAGGGGGCCGCAGAGGGGGGCTATTTTCTCCGAATTGAGCCTGACAAACAAGCTGAGGGTGGGATTGTGCCTCAGATGGCTCGGAGGGTATCGGGTGTCTTTCTCCGGGGGTATAAATGTGGCTGTCCCGCGCCCATGGTCATATCAAAATAAACCTAGCAAAGAGCGCTACAGCGCTAGCACACTGCCGGACAGAGAAAACAAAGCGAGCCGCAACCCGACCCGAGCGTTACCCGGACATCCAGGAAACCATAAAGGAAGTACAGCCCCCCCCCCTTTTCCCCCTCACCGACACCCCCCCGCGATGGACATCAAGACGGGCCAAGTGGTGCGTCCTCCCAGCCCCATGGAGAGCCTGGAGAAGCAGCTGAGCTGCCCCATCTGCCTGGAGATGTTCACCAAGCCGGTGGTCATCCTGCCCTGCCAGCACAACCTGTGTCGCGGCTGCGCCAGCGACCTTTATGACTCGCGCAACCCCTACCACTACTCGGGTGGCATCTTCCGCTGCCCTACGTGCCGCTTCGAGGTGGTGCTGGACCGCCACGGCGTCTACGGGCTGCAGAGGAACCTCCTGGTGGAGAACATCATCGACATCTACAAGGAGCAGCAGGAGAAGAAGGAGGGAGGGGGGCGAGTGTCCCCCGAGCCTCCCCTGAAGGACAAGGACTCCAAGGAGGCCATGTGCAAGGACCACCAGGACGAGCGCATCAACATCTACTGCGTGACCTGCAAGACGCCCACCTGCTCCATGTGCAAGGTGTTCGGCCAGCACAAAGACTGCGAGGTGTCCCCTCTGCAGGCCGTCTACCAGACGCAGATGGCCGAGCTCCGCGTCGCCGTGGAGACGCTGGCGGCTGCCAACAGCTGCGTCCAGGCGGTCGCGGTCCAGATGGAGGACACGTGTAACGCGGTGCGGGAGAACGGAGAGCTCCAGAAGAGGCGTCTGGGTGAGAGCTTCGATCTGCTCTACGCTATCCTGGAAGAGCGCAAGGGCCAGCTCCTGGAGAGGATCACGGCGGAGGAGGACGAGAAGGTGGCCGTGCTGCGGTCCCTGGCGGAGCGATACAAGGAGCAACTGAAGGCCGCCGGGGAGCTAAAGGAGAAGGTGACACAGAGCATGGAGAAGAGTGGAGCGGCGGAGTTCCTGGTGAGTGCCAAGGAGCTCATCCTCCAGGCCAAGGAGACGGCCAAGGCAGCCCAGCTGGAGAGGCCCGAGCCGGGCTTCGAGTGCATGGATCACCTTACCCTGGACACGGAGGAGATGGAGGTGCTCTTGGCCCGGATGGACTTCGGGCCGAGTCATGAGGATGAGGAGGAAGAAGAGGAATAGAGGGATTTGTTATATTTTGGGGGGTGGACTCTGATGTTAGGTTGGGACATTGTGGAGTGACCATGTAATATGATGGACAGTGGAAGAAGACTCTGAAGGAGATCGCATCTACCGGTATTCAAGGAGAAATGGAAACGTGCAATGTTTTAGTTTTTCTGATTTTATTTTGTTTTTACTCATGCAAAATGAAACATTTTGTATTGACAACACTTTTATACTTTTGTATTTTCATCTACTGTATGTTTATATTGTAATGTCATACTTTTGATATCTCTTGAACTTGATATCATCATGAAAATAAGATATATTGTGTTCATGTCTTTGTCTTTACAACTGAAAACTTGAAATGCAAATCATGCACATGACATGTTTTAGACACTGCCGAAACATTTTAATGTTACAAAAAGTGTGAATAAATATTTATTCAGTTATTAAGTCTGTCTTGGTTATTTATTCCTCAGATATTTCATACCTGATCAACACAACAGAAACAAGTGCAGTATGAATTTCTGGCTTTATAACATTATCTCTTATCGAAGCATTTACTCCAAAAGCCCCTTAAAGCTCTTAATTTAGCACTGACGGTTTCCTATATTTACATGGCACATAGAAATACCCTATAACCTTACTTAGTGTTCTGGCTGGGCTGATGAAAACAGAGGCTATTTATACAAATGAGCTATGGTGAACAAGATTGCAGGAAGGGGGGGTGGGGGTGGGGGCGGTGGGGGGTGGGGGGTGGGTGTTGTGTTTCTGGGCCTGACCAAGCAGACCAATCCGGTGGTACTCCTAGGAGTGATATTGGCTAGAGGTCAGACCTGATACCATTATACGGGAATAGAAAGAAACCCTTTGATCAATACGGTCTGGTCAACCTCATTGACCCTCACTGTTTCAAAGTCAAAGATGTTGGTTAAGATCAAACTGTTATGCTTCCATGCGCATACACTTCCAGTCTTTAGTTTTGAGCAACACTATACCTTGTCATAGGGTTTCAAATGATGTAATGTTGGACGAAAAACAAAACAAGTTTATCAAAGCTGTCATGCAAAGGATATCACATACAGCATATCTTTAGTTTTGAGAAAGACTTGACCAAGGTTGATGGTGTTTATTCATGTTGGAATAGAAACAAAACTGTTAATCAAATCTGTCATGCAAAATCAACAGATAAACTATTTTTAGTCAACAATTTTTATATTATAATTTTAATTGTGCAAGTTGATAACATAAACTAAGCATTTAAAATGTGTGGATATTGTGTTTTATAAAAATGTTAATGTGATATAAAATACTGTATGCTCTATTGTTCAACTTTTCCCAACTTGTGCTTTTTTAAAACTCCGCCAAAAATAAACTATTTCCTGTGATCTTTGAGGGAATGACCTTGCTGGCCTGTGTTAGCCTACCAGTAGGAGACACGTGGTTCCTGTTGAAGAGGCTGCCGTATGATAAAGCCTCAAGTCTGTCAGCTGGCGTTCAAACACAGTCTGTTCACTGATACTGTATTCTGCAAATAGACAAGCTAACACCCAGATAGGCAGGCCTGGAAGATAAAGAAGAGGCTGACAAGCTGAAAGACACGTAAAGTACAATCATTCATGCTTTTCTTATTGAGCTATACATTCATAGTAGTGGATTCCCATTGAAGTTCTGCTTTTCATCTTTCACCAAAAACAAATTACATTCAATATAAATATCAATATAAAGTTTGTTTACACAATTCTTATTTCCTCCAAATGAGAGGGCAACATTTACAATTTGGTTATTTATAAGATGTTTTTATGACTGTGCTAAGTGACTATGACTACCGCTAGTAAGTAGGGAGCAGCTACAGTAGGCATCTGGGCATGTCAGGGAGTGAACCCATAACCTTTGAGTTGGGAGGCCCCTTTACATACCGTATAGTGATGTGCAGTGCTGTATTTAAGATATACTGACCATGTTTGACCTCCATTGACCAAAGCACTGGCATTACAACTAAAGCTAGGCCCTAGATAACTGCGTCTTAAATCTTAAATGGTTCTGACGTGTTCAGATGCTGAGGAAATATTTTATAACTGTATTGTTATCATCAGACTCTTAACACAGATGCACTGCCACAGCAGTCAAGATTGACTCAACTGTACTATCCAGCAAGCATTGACTGATTGACTTTCAATGTGTTTTCCCATTAGAACACCTACATCAAACATACCCATAGACTAGCTGTCACTAACAACATTATCAGGTAACTAGTGTCTAGTGTATTCCCAGTGTCCTTTTGTCAGAGTGACCTTGCTCTCCACACAGCACACTGCATGCATGCATGCATATAGGACTGACATTCACAAGCTGCTTTAAGCCAACTCATCCTGAAAGGCGTCGGAAATTAACCTAATTACACAAAACCCAACACACAATACATTTTTTGGGATTGTTTAAATGTGTGAAAGGTAATGTAGCCCTGAAATTAATATGTAAAACACTTTTGTGTCTTATTAACGTGGATACTATTAAAGATTTCAATGGGACCAAATTCTTTGTGACACCGTATTGTATTCATTTCCCTGGCTGACATGGTTTTGGTATTGTAGGTTAATGTGCATTTAGTCTGATGTACATTATGCCGTGCATGGTTTCACTCTAGTGAAACAGAAGCTTCGGTAGGTGGACAAACCAAGCGTTCCCAATATAGCTTCTCAGCTCACACAGCTGTTAAAGGGCTAACCATCTCCCTAGAGGGAAGTATGAGCGGACATGGCAGGGAATAGAAATAAAAGCATTTACAAATTAGCACATAGCCTATGATAGATGAGGCAAAAAAGCATCCATAAACACTCTTGACATTGATTGCACATTTACAGAGACATCCAACATCCAGTGCCATACATGATAGAAATAGTGTGTGTGTGCAAATTTAAAAGGAGAGAGAGAGAAACAAACAGAGATATGTCCCTCAATGTCAACACCAGCATCAAATAACTAGACTGTGACCATCCAGTGCACAGCGTCAGACATACACGTGCATAGCAAATAAACTGTTGTTGAATTCACCCTCCTGACCAGCTACTCACTAACACCACACAGGCCGACTATATACAGCAGACGGCCGGCTCAGCTGTTAAAGTCAGCTGTCTTTATAGAGTGTCCTGACTAGGTGTTGAGGCTGAGTTGCACGAGACACAGCGCGCTGACTTTGCAGTGCAGCTCTAAAAATATTATGACACACAATGACAGACTTCCACCCATGTCCATAATCTACAGAGCAGAATTATAGCTTACTTACTACAACAAAATCTGACAGATTTTCCCTGCAGAGTACAATGCGTACTCAACTACATGTTGGCATGTAGTTATAGAATAGAGCATTCAGACACGTCATAAGACAGTTCACAGGTGAGAGATGTCTTCTATTGCCTTAGTAAAAGCAACAGACGGGACTTCCCCTGGCTCTAAGCCCATGCAACACTAGCTTCCAGGATACTTTTGGAGTTGTGAATCAGCGTGAACTGAGCCAGGTCTCACTCCTGCCCATGCTAAAGGGCAGTGTGCCACACACACAAACACACAGTAAAACACATGCAAACAGATGTATAGATACATGCGGAAACAGACAAAAACACTCCCTATCTGAGACACAAACGTGCAAACACAGCCATATTGATAGCATGCTGCTATATACAAAGTGTATGACCATGCGTGCGTGCACATACACACACATACACTCGAGTGCGCGGATGTGCACCCCCCACACACACGTTAGGCATCCTCACACAAAGTCGTGTACAGTTGACAGGAATTAAGAGGAATTTATTGAGCCACAAGTTATTACAGGGGAAAGGTACACTTGGGTCATTACCAATACATATCCTCAGTTTAATCCTTTTTTAACAAGTGGTATCCCAATATCAGGAATATTAGCTACCATATAAAGTACATCTGTGGATTGGTGCCTCAAGTTTTCCGTGTTGAAGAGGATTAATCGCCGGTATAAACCATTGTTTTGATTTTTTTTAAAAGACAAAAAAGGAAACATTTCCTTGCCTGTTGCCATGGAAAGTTAACACAACACATTGATTACAGCACACTTCAATTTGTTTTACAACAAATTATAGCCTATTTGCTAGTCGCAAGCCTCTTCAACCATCCAACAAATGCTCAGCACCCAAAAAGGGTTTGGCCTACATTATGTCGCTGTGACTGCATGGAAACCTAAGTAACAGTTGCGGTGTTTACATTACCGGCGTAGACAGTGTCAGCACTGAACATTTTCCGTAGTAGAGGCAGAAATGTATGAATTAGGGCTTAAATACATCTTTACAAACATCCACTCAGGCACATAAAGTATATTATTATACTCCTATCTTAACCAGTGTTTGTGTACAGTATGTGAGACTATACACTTTATGTACCAAAGACAATGACACCGTGGCCCTATAATGGAACACCCACCATGCTCAAGGGTCATCTGGGGAAAAGGGGGGAGGGAGGGGGAGGGGGAAAATGGAGGAAAATGGAGGAAAGGAGGGAGAGGCACAGTAAAAAGGGTCTAAAGTGACGAGTTAGTGAGGTTGTGTGCGTGTGTGTGAGCGGCAGCAGTGGCGTTGCCTTGCGCCGTCAGTTGGTGGATCCACTCCAGGTAGTTGGAGACCCGGGTGTAGATGCCGTATTGGCCCGGCTGGGCGCAGCCCTTCCCCCAGCTGACGATGCCCAGCAGGAATGTGGTCTTCTTGTAGCGCGTCACCAGCGGACCCCCGCTGTCCCCTCTACAGGAGTCGCGGAGGCCCTCGATGTAGCCGGCGCAGAACATGTTCCTGGTGAGCTTCACCCCGCTCCTATGCTCGCACTCCTGCGTACGAATGCGTGGCACCTCCAGGCGCTGGAGGACCGTGGAGGTGGGGCCGTTCTCGCTGCGTCGGCCCCAACCGCTGACCGTGTGCCGGGCCACGGCCCAGAGCTCGCGCTCGGCCAGGGTGCGCGTGGGCAGGCAGACGGGCACGGCGTACGCGGTGTAGGTCAGGGGCGAGCGCAGCCGCAGCAGGGCGATGTCGTTGTCGGCCGTGCGCGGCACGTAGCCCTCGTGCACGAGTATCTGGGCCCCGCCCACCACCTGCTCCGTGCCGTCGTTCTTACCGATTCTGTGCTCGCCTGGCCACACACACACACACACACACACACACACACACACACACACACACAAATAGACACACACACACACAGAGACACACACACACAAATAGAGACACACACACACAGAGACATACACACACACAAATAGACACACGCACACAGAAACACACGCACACAGACGCTCAGAAACGCATACAGCGACACGTGCACGCACGCACAGAATCACAAATGCGCGCCGACAGGCACATAGTACATCATGAACTAGAGGTCTTCACAGGTCCACCGAGACCCGAATGTTCAAGACCCGATTGGGTCGGATCCAACTTTTGAGTGTTTTACTCAGCTCTGGGTCGGGTCTGACATAAATGCTATGATTCTCGGGTAAATGCGATTTACCAACTGGACCCGATAATTAATTAATACATAAGCTACATATAATAACTATAACACCATACATAATATATAGCCTATAAAGAAGAAATTACAAAATGCATTTCTTTGTCATTGTTTGATGAAACTGCAGGTTCATTCAATGGTGCCGGTGAGCGATAGGCTATGTACTACTATTGCCAGCGTTCCTGAACATATAGGTAACTTGCTTATACTTTAACTTGCTTGAGGATCTGACCATGGTCTGTGCAGGGTCCGTGATAGCAATTACAAATGAAAACATCGAATAGGACCAGCCATGATGGCTTCTGTTGGTAAAGCTAGTAAATCTAGACGAGTATGGGTCTGTTAAAAAAAAAAAAAAAAAATCCATGGTACTTCTCGGGTCCATTCGGATTGGATCTCAATTTATACGTTTTTAATTTATGCAAATCGGGTCTGGTGAAAAATGCTTTGGTTTATTTTGGATCGGGTCCAATTCTTTGGATCTGTGAAGACCTCTAGCGTTAACATGTCAACACACACTGTTACAGTACACACACGCACACACACATACCTGCCACCACTTCCAGGAATTGAACCTGTATGTCTTCCAGGCAGTGAGCGGCTGTTAGGACCCAGGTGGGTTTATAAAGCACCCCCCCACAGAAGCCTTTCTTCTTATACAGTAGCAGCACCTGAAGGAGCAACATGATTGGTCAACGCAGTATTTACCAAAACCCCACTTAGCTAGTGCTTCTACCAGCAGCGTAGCTTAATCACGACGGGCCCAGGTGCAAAACAAATGTACGACCCTATGAAAAGGCTCAAAGCAGACCAGAACATGGTATAATAGTCAACTATAGGCCAAATTTAGCCAGAAAAATGACAAGATGTTATTGGGACAGCCTACCTGTACAAGTTGACATCTTATCCTATGGGACAGCGTAGCTTATCCAAATATTTAGTAAATTAGACTCCATAGATTCTCTGTAAATTCCCCTACAAACGAAAGTATATTTAATCTTCCTGTATTTTATCCTGTTGACTGTTGAGAACCAGGTGCTTCACAGAACAGCTTGTAGCAGACAAGGAGTCTGTTCGGCGTTACTGCGTATTGCATTAGCTACTGGCATTTGTTAGCTTAGTACAGGGGTAGGCAACCCTGGTCCTAGAGAGCCGCAGCCCTGCATGTTTTAGATGTCTCCCTGCTCCAACACACCTGAT